>PVIR01002735.1:0-13634 GCA_004026965.1 Petromus typicus
CCCTGAGCTCAGCCTCAAACTCACATCACAGCAATCCTCCTGCCTCTGCCTCCCAAGTGCTGGGATTACAGGCGTGAGCCACCACGCCCGGCACTGTGGTATGTGGTACTGGTTGCCGCTGGGGTGAGTCTCCACACCCAGTATTGTTATGTGGTTACCGGGGATTGAACCCGGGTCCCTGCGCTTGGAAGACAGGCGCTGGAACCACTGAGCTATATCCCCGGCCCGACATCTTTTTTTTTTTTTTAAAGATGAAAGTGGAAAAGGAACATGCACAAAAGTGATGGGATACAGAAGATAAACACAGACTTAGTCAGCAAATATTATGATTCTATTAAAAGATAGCAGAAGCAGTTAACTAACTTTTTTTTTTTTTTAGGCATATTGCCTAAGTTTTGTTAGGTACTGCAGAAATACTAATTTTTGTGACTGCAGACAGGCTTAAGCTATTTATAATTAGACCGTCACTGTCTCAAGTAATTTTTATTGCGAGTTAACATGTTTTTCTTTAAAAATATTTTAATGAAAAATCTTATGTACATAAGGACTAAAATAAAGTTTCCATGGATTCTGAGATGAAGATATATTTATATCTTCCTTGAAGTTACATAATGAGCAAGTGTCAGTGCTACAGTGATTGTGTGTAATGCGACTCCGCTGTGCTGCAGGTTTTGTGTATGTCTTCCGCACTGCCAGCTCTTATCCTCCCCAGCTCAGGCAGACCTTCTGGCTGGTGACCGGGGCTAGGAGCTGCAGTTTTCAGGCGAACCCGTGTCCTCACACACCTACTCCATACACAGCTGACACAAGACAATCATGAGGTAAATGTACCCTGTGTCTGATCTTCTCATATTTTCTGTTTGGATTCTATTTTTTCACTTAAAATACTGGTGAAGCCCTTTGCCATTGGATTTCATCACCAGCTTACTTTTAAAGCATTACTCTAAAGGAGCTTTACATGTGTTGAATGCTGGAGCTGTCCTGCTTTTCCGAGGAGAAATTGATTTACAAGATCATCTCATCTTACATCACTGTAAATGATGTCAGGCGGCATATTTCCTGACAGCACGGAGCTTGTCTTTACAGATGGAAAAGAGAGTCAGAGGGTGTGTGTCATAATCAGGAAGTGAGCTGGCCTGTGGCCACTGGCTGAGGGACCTGTCAGCCCTCTCATGCCCCAGAATTAGAGGGGATACCACAGACTGAACATTTTGAATCGGTAACTCTAAAAGCTGAAATGCTCCAAAATCCAGCACTTTTGAACACCAATATGATACCAGAAATAGAGTTTCAGACCTGACCTCATGGGATGGTTGGCTGTCAAAATGCACAGAAGTATTAAACTTGTTGTATAAAGTGACCTTCAGGTTATATGTTTAGATTTGGATTCTATCTCCAAGATAGATTCTATCTCCAAGGTCTCACATGTACATGAAAACATTTGAAAATCTTGGAAGAATATGCAACCCCCGTATTTTGGATTAGGAGTATTTGACTGCACTTGCTTATGGACTCTGAGGAGCAGGCGGAGCAGAGGCCGTCTACACTGACTTCGTGTTCAGTTGAACAGAGGTCGTTTCTTTGACGCTCTCACAGTTTAGCATGCCCTGGTTACCTTTAGGCTCAGGGAGCTCACTGTACTGCATTATTATGCTGTAACAAATAACAGCACATTGAGTGGCTTAAAATAACCCAAATTTATTATCTTAATCTTGTACTTGAAAAGTGTACGGTGGCTCTTGTTCAGTTAAAATGGAGGTGTTCACAGGGCTGGACTCCTCTCGAACATTCTAGGAGAGAATCTCCTTTCATGCCTCTTCTAGCTCCTGGAGGATGCTCCAGGCCTCCGTCTCCTTGTGTCCTTATGGCCACTCCAGCCCTTTGAGTCTTTCTCATGGCCCAGCGCTTTGACCTCTGTGTCTTCTGCTTCATCTACCTGTAACCTTCCTTCTCCTTCCAAGTGAGCTGCTGTCTGTCAGTGAGGGAGGAGGACTGAGCGCTGTGCCGACCGCACTCACCGCCCTGGAGCTGGCCCGTTTATCTTCCCTCTTATTCTAATTTTGGAAAACACAGGTGCCAGTTTGTGACAGCAGCTTCTACTGATGCAACAGATGAGCTTTTTTATGTGAAAAAAGAAACCTCAAAGCCTCAAGATCTTCAACTTTGAGATGTTCAACTGGTAGTTTTGAAAACTAAGACCAAGAGAAAATTACAGTAGAAATGAATTCATAGGAAGTAAATGCTCCCTCTTCTGGCAGTGAGGTTAACATGTGCCTTTTAGGAGAAATTTGGTTGATGTTTACCAGAAAGAAGAGAAACTATGCTTTGGAATAAAAGGACCAGAAGAATCTTCACAGTGGTGGGCTGGTGAATATCTGAGTTGTGCTGTTCTTGCTTGGTCAGTGCTGGAAAAGTATTTGTAAGGTGGTGCGAGCAGGCCATGAGGTTTGCTGGATCCTTTGTCAGTTCTGATTTTATTATAGATTGTCCTCTGCAGAGAATCTCTCATCCACTTTGGTCTGATGCCTGTGACACCCAGCCACGGAGGGAAAATAACTCATCCAATGGTGACTTTGTGAAGCCTGTTCTGTAAAAAAATTACAGGTCCTGTCATTTACTGCCTCATTATAACACTGAAGTTATAGCAGTTTGAAGAACCCTTTAGAGGATTTTACTGTTATGAGAATGCCTTTATTTTGGAGAGCTTAAAATTGATTTGTAGACTGAAAAATAGGCTAAAGAATTATGTAAAAATATTAATGTCTTTGTTCATATTCGAAGTTCCCTGAGTACATTTAAAAATTGGCAAACTGAAAAAAATCAAGTTAGACAGTTAAATCAGATTAGAGACCTTTGTGAAAGGCAAAATAAACATCATAAAATGAATTTCACCTTTTCTTTTGGTGCCTATTTGGGTTTTAAATTACAATAAGTGAGATGAGACCTCTGTCAAAAATGTGTCTCCTTCACCAATGGGTATGTGCCAAGACTGGGTAGTATTGAATTCTAGTTATTATCCTGTTATCTATTCTTTTAAAGTATACCTATCAGCTACTGTAAGAGATTAGTTCAGAAACTAATAATAACACACAGCAATTATAACAATATGCTGTAATAAAGTCAGTTAAAGCTGATGAATAGGCTATTTCATGAATTTTCTATTTCAAAGGGTACTGAATTGCAGAAATCAAAGTCCTTGGGTGGGGTGGATACTGTATTTACAAAGGGAAATACTGCTTTTTAAAATGTCAGTATCCTCAGCTTACCAAAGTGGATATGCTTTTCTGAGACGTGTTTGGCAGCGTGGAGGCATGCTACTCCTCTGTCCCGCATAGAGCCTACTGTGAGGGTTCCTCGGCTGGTCGCTCAGGCTCACACTGGGCAGGGTGTGTGGGCCAGGCCCTGAGCGCGGTCGTCTCTGCTCTCAGTGAGCCTGCCCTGGGGGCAGCTCAGCCTCGCCAGAACCTCCTGGAGCTGCCCTGCAGTGGAGCTTCTCCTTCCTCCTGTGTCTTCCCAGTGTCATGGTGCAGTCTGCGGCTGAAGGCTCTCCTGCCTGCTTCCTGCTTATTTTGTTCTTCATCCTTCCTAAGCAGCCTGTGACTGCTGTCTGCTAGTATCATTCTATTTTGGAGCTGGTTCTGGAGGGGGTCTGATCTCTTCCACATGTGAAGAAGCCTGGGATAAATTTTAAGCTCCCTTAGAGTAGCTCTTCATTTCTTCTATTGCCAGTTGCCAGGGAAGCAGTGTGATGTGGCTGGCGCACAGCAAGAGAGGGACTGAGCAGGAGGAGTTTAACTTGGTACCGTGGCAGTGCCAGTTGCCAGGACGTACTGGGCCACTTTCAGCATTTGTACCATTGCTTTGAGAGAGGTAAGCTCTCTTGAAAGCTTTGAAAATATGGAGGACATTAAAATGAAATAAGCTTCCTTCATACAGAAAGGCAAATACCACGTGATCTCGCTTCTTTATAGAATGTGAAAAAATTGAACGTGTTAAAAATAGGGAATACAATAGTAGTTGCCTGGGATTGTGGGAATGTTGGGGAGATGTTGCTCAAAGGATACAGTGTTTCAGTCAGTTATAATTAAGTTCTGGAGATGTATTGTGTAGCATGGTGACTTTTGTTAGGCAAGATGAGGCCATAATTCATATGTTTCCCTACAGCTTGAACCACTGGTGGTACATGTATGATGGTTCCACACATGTCTATACCCCTTCTATTACCAGTGGTACAAGCTACCCTATGGGACAGTCATGATTGTACCACTGGTAGTTTAAGCTGGCTGGATTTTGTTATAACTGATGTATTATATATCTGAAAATTACTAAAAGAATAAATCTTAAATGTTCTCACCACACAAAAAGATAAGTGAGGTGATAGATGTGTTAATTTTAATCATCTTACAGTGTGTGGATATATCAAAATATATACATTGTGAACTGTTGTACTTTGTTTTGTCAGTTATATCTTAATAAATCTGGGGGAATAGAAAAAGAAAATATGAGGAAAAGGTAGAAATCAGGGCCACATATGGGAAGATCCTCATGCTTGGCATTGGTGTCCCGGATGGCTACA
Source organism: Petromus typicus (assembly GCA_004026965.1). Lineage (NCBI taxonomy): Eukaryota > Metazoa > Chordata > Mammalia > Rodentia > Petromuridae > Petromus > Petromus typicus. The sequence continues at coordinate 4,577 of PVIR01002735.1, forward strand.
TACCAGGAATGAATGACTGAGAGGAGACCAAGGTGCTAGGTGTCACAGGGCTGTAGTCTCCACTGACTATCATCTCAGTCCTTGACAGTAATTGAAGGTGATTCTGGGTTGTGATCAGACATTGAGCAGTGGCAAATGTTCATCTCCTCTGGAGAAAGATAATATTGTAAGCCTCATTATTTTTTTGTGGTGTTAGGGACTGAACAAACCCTGGGCATCATGTGTGCCAGGCAAGTACTCTGCCACTGAGCTACACCTTCAGTCCCACCTTAAATTGTTTATACAAAAACTTTTCATGTATAGGCCATCCCAGGTGGATAAACAGTTCTGAGAACATCTTAGTACTGAGGTAGACACACGGGGCTGTCTAAGGTTGGGGATGATGCAAGGACCAACTCTTCTCTGCACTTTGAGCCTTGTACCCAGTAACAGGCAGTAGCACTGTCCTGTGGAGGGGCCTAGCACAGGTGGGCAGGCCTGCTGAAGAGGCAGGTGGGGCAGGAACAGTAAGAAAAGACAGTCCATTTTTGAATTAAGTCTTTAAATTTTGAACAGATACATTTCAGAGGAAGAAGTAAGAGCAGCTAAGAAGTATATGAAGAAATGCTCAACATCACTAGTCATTTGAGAGATGCAGGTGAAAACAACACTGAGATTTCATCTCACTCCGCAAAGAATGGCTGCCATTTCAGAATTAGCTAGCAACAAATGTTGGCGAGGCTGCGGTGAAGAAGGAACCCTTCTCCACTGTTGGTGGGACTGTAGACTTGTACAACCCCTATGGAGATCAGTTTGGAGATTCCTCAAAAACCTAGGATTGGAGGTCCCATTTGACCCAGCCATCGCTCTGCTAGGTATATACACACAAGAATTAAAAGACTCATATCAGAGTGACATATGTGCACTCATGTTTATAGCAGCTCAGTTTGTGATTGCTAAGTCTTGGAAACAACCCAACTGTCCATCAACTGGAGATTGGATAAGAAAGCTGTGGTTCTTCTACAGAATGGAGTATTACTCTGCCATAAAAATGATAAGTTTGAATCATTTCTACTTAAGTGGACATACCTTGAGGATATCCTCATAAATGAAATAAATAGGTCACAGATAGGTACCTATCACATCTTTTCTCTGATATGAGAAAATACAGTTGTAAATGAGTTCTAGAATTGTATGTTATATATTGTGAAATAGAAAATACTCAAAGTGAAATAGGGTGAAGGGGAAAAATAATGAGATTAACAAAAAAGAAAGGAAACAGAGCTTATATATATAAGGGGCAGGGTGGTAGGTTGGGTAGGGGTATGGGAAAAAATGAGAATTAAGTTGTGTCATGTACTGGTACAAATTCTCATTGTTGAGTGCAATCATGATATGTATATGTAATGTACCAATAAAGATTTCAATTAAAAGAAAGAAAGAAAGAAAGAATGAAAGAAAGAAAGAAAGAAAGAAAGAAAGAAAGAAAGAAAGAAAAGACAGTCCAAGCCTCACAGGAAAGCACGAGGCAATGACAGATCTCCTCTGGCAGATTTGAGTCTTGGGAGCACTGACAATAGAAAACTCAGATGGCTCAGCCAGGGCCAGGAAGACCCATCTTCCCTTCCTGATGACCAGAGAGAACTATAGGCATGTTTACTTATAAATATTACTCATGGACCGGGGAGTGGGTGCCTGTCTTGCAAGTGCAAGGACCCGGGTTCCATCCCTGATAACCCCATACAATACTCGGCATGGAGACTCACACCCAGATGCAATCAGTACCACATAGCACAGTAGCGGGCGTGGTGGCTCACGCCTGTAATCCCAGCTGTCGGGAGGCAGAGGCAGGAGGGTTGCTGTGATGTGAGTTTGAGGCTGAGCTAAGGGCCAGCCTGAACTGCAAAGCGAGACCCTGCCTCAAAAATAAATAAATAAATATTACTCATTTTGGTTTTTTGAATATAGATGGATCCTTAGCAAAATAAAAATGAGATAAAAGAGCAAGGCTGGAAAGAAGGAAAGAAATGCACATTATCAAGAAGTGAAATAGTCAACAGAAGCAGACCAGGAGTCATTGTGGGCTCTGATATGGGAAATGATGCACAGTGTTTCCAGAAGCAACAAATTAGTGAGATAAAGGATTTAACAGAAGAGATGAACAAAAGGCATGAAGTGAGAGAGAATTTCAGGAGAGAGATTGAGACTATAAAAATGAACCAGTTAGAAATGAAAGACAAGATATCACAGATGAAGAATTCTTTGGACACTATGATAGCAGCCTTCAAAACAACGCCTCACAACCCCTCCTTATTCATAGGTTTATGTACTCATTTGACACACTGGATAGGGCTGGGCTGGTACCATTGGGGTGATGCAGAAATGACATTTCATGACTTCTGAGGCAGTAACAGAACATATATAGTACTGTAGCTCTTAGCCTATCCTGTGTTCTGGGGGAGTATTCACAGTGTAAAGAGGATACTTCGGTATCTGCAGGGGAGAAGCTGAGGCCTCCTTCCAACAGCCAGCAGCACTTGAGGGAGTCATGTTGGAAGAAGGTTGTCTGGTGTCAGCCCAGCCTTCAGTGGTTTGCAGCTCTGGATGGGGTACTGGTGGCATCTGTGACCGTCCCTGAAGTAGAATGCCAGCTCAAGTGCCCTTGAATTCCATACCCTCTGTAACTGTGAGATACTAAGCATGAGGAGCTTAATGCCACAAGTGTTTAAGGCTAATTTGCTCTGCAGAAATAGATTATGAGTGCAGATTGAATATTTCAGAGGCAGAATTAGTGAATTTGAAGAGGTCACTACACATCATTCAAACTAAGACACAAATGGGGACAAATAACCAAATAAAACCGAATAGCACTTCTGAGATATGCAAGAAAAAATGCAAACAGATTCTCAGAAGGAAGAGAAAGGTACAGAAAAAATATTTTTTAAAAATTATGGGTAAGTTTTATCTAAAATTAAAGAAAGACAGGTTGCATATCCAAGAAGCTTCAGAAACTGTTAGGAAGACTACATAGAAAAAACATAAACACAATGCAGATTAAGAAAAATAAAGAGAAATCTTTTTATAAAATTGATTTTTCTGGTACATTTTATATACACATCATGATCACTATTGACATCGAGGATTTGTACTAGTACATGGCACAACTCAATTCTCATTTTTCCCATTCCCTTGCTCACCCTGAAACCCCCTTCCTCTATATACATAAGCTTTGTTTCCTTTATTACCATCAGATTTTTTATTTCCCTTCTTTACTTATCCCTACCCACTTTTCCCTTTGAATGTTTCCTATTTCAAGTAGCTGCCATACATTTTAGAACTCATTTACATCTTCAGTTTCTCATACCAGAGAAAAGATACTGTATTTACACATCTGTGACCTATTTATTTCAATTATGAGTATCTCCTCAAAGTACGTCCATTTGAGTATGAATGATTCAAACTTGTCATTCTTTATGGCAGAGTAATACTCCATTTTATAAAAATACCACATCTTCTTTATCCAGTCTCCAGTTGATGGGCATTTGGTTTGCTTCCGGGATTAGCTGTCACAAACTGAGCCGCTGTGAACATGGGTGCACATATGTCACTTGATGTGATTAAGAAATCTTTAGAGTGGACAAAAAAACAGCACAAATAGGAATAAAGGTAATAATGACATACATCTTCTTAATTATAAATTATCCCAGTCACAAGTCAATATGGTGATATCTTTGGAAGTACTAAAAATAAAACACATGTATTTTCCTAGGATTAATTTACCCAGAGAAAATATCTTTGAAAAATGAAAGTAACACAAAGACATTGTTTACGTAAAGATTCTTCGTTACCATCAGACCAGGATTATATGAAATTTTAAATGATATTCAAAAGGCAGATGGAAGAGGACAGATGGAAGTTTGGAACTATACAAAGGTGTGACGACTGCTGGAAGCAGTACAGGTGTTGGTCAATGACAAACATTTTTCTGTGATTTTTGGAATCTCCAAATAATAATTAATTGTTTAAAGAAAAGTATTAGCATTGTATTGTGGAGTTATTAACATTCACAACAGTAAAAGTGTGTCAGCAATAACACAGAGGCCGTGAAGTTGTACATGGCGGATTTTCTGCCTTACATGAAGTGGAACAGTATTTGGAGGTAGGTAGAGATGTGTTAACAGTGTATTGTAAACACTTGAACAGTGACTAGAAACGTACAACCATAAGAGCTACAGTAAATGAGGAAAATCATAGACATAAGATGAAAATTCTCAAAGGAAGAAAGGGGAAAATACATACAGCATCAAAAACCAACACCAAGCATATTGATAATTATGTTTGATGTAAACATTCAAGGTTCAAAGGCTGAAACTGTTAGATTGGATAAAAAAGTGAGAGCCAACTCTTCATTGGAAACCCACTTACATTTACGCATAGATAAGTGTGGAAAAAACGTTCCATTCAGACAGCAGTCAGAGGAAAACTGAGCTGCCAAGGTGGGAAAAACCTGTAATCCAAGTAATTAGGGAGGATTGCAAATTCAAACCCACTTTGGGCTATTTAGGGAGCTCGTCTGAAAAAAAAAATACATTGGGGATGAAGGTATGGCTCAGTGCAGGGGGCCCGGGGTTCAGTCCTCAGGACCAGAAAGGAAAACAAAAAAATTTCTCTAGTAGTTCTTAGGTAGATGCCAGAAAAAATTGTGTCAGAAAGGATAAAGAATGACACTGTTTAGTGATGAAGGCATTCATTGTCACTAAGATGACATACGTTAAAAAATGTACATGGTCTGTTAGTAGAATTTAAGAATATACAAAGGGAAAACTGACAAGTGAAAAGAGAAACTTTCAGTCACAGGTGACTGTTTCAACATTCCTTTTTCAATAATCAATTAAAGATAGAAAATTAGGATAGAGAAGATTTCAACAGCATTATTAGTCAACGGTGTGTATAGATCACCGAACACCAGCTCTTCAGATATTCATGGACTTTTATAAGGGTTGATCATTTTCTGCATAAAATGATACCCTCCAAACCAAGCATATTCTTATTCTCTCTTCAAAATGAAACTAAAATAGAAAATGATATGAGCATTCAAATGTTTAGGAAATTGAAAATACTCTTCTAAGTCTATATATTAAAGAATAAATGTGGGAAATTAAAAAAATTTTAACTTGAACAAAAAAGTACCATAAAATTTCTAAAACATTTCAAAGGAAGCTAATAAGGGAACTCACATAAATGAGAAATACATGGTAAGATGTTAAATTTAAACTCCAATGTGTCATTACAATTAGGTGAAAATCTTCAATCATTGCTAGTTGAAAGGCAAGGATTGTCAGGTTGAATCGATGAAATTCAAGTTACAGTAGTCTATTTAAAACTAAAATATATGATACAAAAATATCAAAAGGCTGGAGAAAGACATTCTGTGTCACACTATTTGAAAGAAAAGAACAGGAAGATGTTGGAGTCTTGTGTGAGGAAAAATGAAATAGTGTGAGATGATGTGAAAGTGAGTAGGATTCCTCCAGGCCTCACTTAATTTGATGTTTAAAAATTGGTGGGTTTTGGGGTTTGTTTTACACCAGGGATAGATTTTTTTTTTTTTGGTCAGGCAAGGACAGGGAAGGAGGCAAGGACAGGAGCTGAGGGTGTACACAGAAAGTCTTACAGTAATGGTCATGGGTTTCTGTTGGGTAAGAAGGCACAAGAGGATTCTGGGAGATGGGACAGAATTGGAGGCCAGTGGGCTGGTAGTGGGATCAAGAATGATAGGGTTCTACGGTCAACAAATCCTGCACATAGGACTTGCAAGGATGAACATGGGATACTAAAGGGTGAGGTTCTGGAGAGATTATATTTGGTAAGTCAGGGAAGAGCCCTGGGTATGAAGGGAGAAGTGAGAGGGAGCAAGAGCTCTGGAAGAGGCAAGTCTAGTGATTAGCTGCTTTTTTGGATGTGCTGCTCGTGTGATACAGATCATTATGGACTTGGGGCCTATACGATTCAGATCATAGGTTTAGAATGTGTTTCCCAGATTGATTTCCATCTGTGAAATTTGATAGGAGTTAGGTAATAATTTGCTTAGCCTCTGATGACCTACATATTTTGCTCACACCCAGAGGGAACTAGAGGTGGTGTTGAATTACCTTATAGAAGGTAAGAACTCTAATATGCTCAGAAAGCCTTTCTTATAACTTAGGTGTGGGAAGAAAATGTGTGACACAGTATTTGTTTGTTCTAATGCTGTGTGTGCATGGTTGGACAACAGAGCTTACTGTTGTCCCCTACCTTGGAACGAGAAATGAATGATTTTTAGTGTTCAGCTATTTTTTAGTTAGTGTGTCTGGCTTTCTCTTTAATTATATACTAAGATGGTCAGGGTGGAATGCAAAGCATTACTTCTTTTCCTGTCAAAATATTAGTGGTCAAAGGAACTAGTGAAACATTTGATTCTATAACGTAAAATAAACACCAGCTGTAGAAAGTGTTGACTATTGTAAGCATTTGACATTTATTAATGTCTTTAATCCCTGAAATACTCTGTGATAGCTGTCATCACCCCTGTTTACAGCTGGTGAACACTGAGTCATGGTGGTAGCGCTGTGCTTTACATCCTAATCATTGGGCTCCCAAGTCTTTGTCTTGATCACTGTGCTCTGTGGTGTCTCACCGTGGCGGGGAAGATTGAAATGTGGTAAAACCGTTCCTGTAACTTGAAAGAGGAGGTGGAGTCCAGAAAACATGAAACTTAGATCACTTTTAGTTAACAAGAAAGCTGTTTTCAATATATTTATATGCAAGGCATTGGTGGTAGATGAGTCATGTTTTCAAAGCTTTATGTAAGGTATCTCGGTTACGTGAAGTTTATTTTCAGGTACCTTCGGGATCTTTAGGAAGTCGTAGCAGCAGTAACCAGGGATGGTGTATCATCCTTGTTGAGTTCTCTTTGTGACATAACACACAAGGCAGTAGGAAGAAAAGGTCTCTGTAATAGAATTACATGGGGAAAGAGGTTTCTTGTTCTCGTTTACAAATTCACACTGGCTTTCCTTAGCTGGTTTTTACTACATGTGTTTTACATTGAGTTTACGAGAGTCCTTGTTTGTGACAGATTTGGCTCTTTGCACAGCCTTTGGTTTCATAATTGTCTCTCTGCATGGATCCTTCCAGAGTATCTGTGCTTTGCAGAATGTTGTCTTTGGAGGAGGTGACATGAAGTGCAGAGGGAGGGCAGAGCCTGCGCTGAGGGGGTGTGCCGTGCACATTGGCCCAGTGCTGCTCCTTTACTCAGCCTGGGAAGGGCTGATTGACAGGAATTTCCCATTGCTCTTGAGCACTGGGATGGCCACTTAGCCACCCTGCCCATCTTCTGCAGGTCTTGTATGTTTGTGCAGAAACCAGGCTCCTTTCTGCATCATGGGAAGGAGGGAAAGGGACAGTGAGTGTGAGGATTTAACCCAGGGCCTCTGGCAGATCACCCTCCCGCCCCTCTCACAACAACTGGGTTTACCGTGTGAACTTTCTTCCTGACTTGTGATGCAGTAAAAAATTGGACACAGTGCCCTGGTTCCTGCTAGGGTGGAGCAGCCTCGTAAATAGAAAGTAGTGTGGAGGGTTCCCTCATTGCAGAACATCTTGGAAAAATACCTAAATCAAGGCAGAGTTTCATGAGAGGGCTAAAGACCTCAGGTTTTTACTGTGAAAAATCATTTCACTTTATTTTGTGGTTCCCTAGGCTTTGTGACGTGTGTGTTTGTGTGCATGTGCATGTGTGTGCATATACACATGTGCATCAGGCAGGGAGTCTTTTAAGAACTCTTGATCATGCAGGTGTGGGTGGGAACTTTCTTCTACTGTGTGAGCTGTCAGAGTTTTGATGAGCCAATAAAGAGCACAGCCTGCATTCTCCAGCAGCCCCCCGGGCAACCTTAGTGTGTCAGTCAGTTTTCTGCCACTGTACCAAAACCCCTGAGGTGACCCTCTTACAAAGAGGAAAACTTTATTTTCCCTGAATAACAATGTGCACCCAGGCGGCCCCGTAGACATTAGTGAGCAGCAAGACTTTTGGCCAGATGTGAAAGAGAGCAAGGGGAAGAGGTTGTTCCCCTAAAGGACATCTGCCTTATGATCAGAAGACTTCCACTAGGCTCCACCTCTGAAAGGTTTTACCATGTCCTGATACTGTCATGGGCTGGGCACCAAGCCTTTGCAGGATACTTATCCAAATGATACTGCATGGCTGTCTTGCACAGTGGTGGCTGTTGGAGCTTGGTGCTGAATTCTTGAATCTTTCTAGCTTTGTGGGGCATACACATATTTTATTTATTTTTATTACCCAACTGTATCTCCTGTCATTTCTGGTGGTATGATTTACAGAAATGTTGATAGTATCCTTGTCTCATACCTGACTGTAACGGAGATTGCTAATGTTTCATCATGAATTCAGGTGTATGCTGTAGGTTTTTGGTTCAATCTTTTCATCATGTAAACTAAGTCCTCTTATTCCTTGTTTAGTAGGATTATTTTTTATCACGAATGATAGTTGAATTTTACCAAATTCCCTTCCAGCCAACTTGCTTTAATCTAATTCTCCAAGGTCTTTCAATTAGGTATTTCCCCAACTCCCTACTGTTTAATATTCATGAGATAGTCAGGGGCCTCCAGTGACTTATATTCAGCTTCCATATCTTGGGAGAGTAATGCAGCTTTCACTTAGGTTCAAAGTATGAATTCTCACTTCCTCAGAGCATTTTTGGCATTTGCCTACACAGTGCCTCCTTAAAAGCAGCCAGTCAAGTAGATTGTTATGGAAGAGGCTTCTAGGGGTTTCTTGTTGCATCCACTGCTTTGGTAGGTGCTGCAGTGTCCCTGGGTGGTTGTCCTTTCCTTCTTGGGCAGGTAGGCTTGGCCAACAGGGTAAGAGGAAGTATGTATACCTGAGTGGGGTCTGAACCCCCTTCTCTTTCATTTCCCACTCAGTTGTGTAGAAGGACATTCACCAGGTACTTCTATGAAACTGACATCTCATTGTCTCTTATTTTTGGGCAAAAAGGGAGATGCCACAGTTTACATG
>PVIR01002735.1:13734-98162 GCA_004026965.1 Petromus typicus
TTCTCCCTTGACTGTTTGTTGTATTCTTTCCACTGTCACTGTCACTGTAGGTTAAGTATGTGTAGAGTAACCAAGGTGCTGCTGCTTCTCCATGATCTCTGTGCAGGTGGAAATTAGTGATGTGGTAAACTCTGGGTCAGACTCTGTTCTGAAGCTCCGTGCTAACAACATATGTCTCTGCTCCCTCACTACAAATTGGCTGGTTTGCTTTAGATGTAGATCATCATCCCATTGCTTCTTTCTTTGTAGTGAAGGTTCTGCGGCTTCAGTGGTGTGTAATTTGACATTCATAATTTGTCTGTGCTGGGTGTAATTGTTAAGCTTAGTTGCCAGCTTGACTGGCATGGGAACCCTGTAGGGCAAAGATCAGTGGGCAGTTTGGAACAGGGACACAAAGCAGTAGATGAGAGTGGCTTTCTTGCTGTGTATAGCTGCTCCCCATCACTTGTGTCGCTGCTTGAGCTTTGTGTCTTGTCAGATCAGTAGTGCCATTGGGTTCTCATGGGAACACAAACCCTGCTGTAAACTGGGCATATGAGGGATGTAGGCTCTGTGCTCCTTTGAATCGTCTCAAAACCACCCTATCCCTCTCCATGGAAATATTGTCTCTCATGAAACCAGCCCCTGGTGCCAAAAAGGTTGGGAACCACTGGCCTAGAGGATTTGTAAAGCACACTTCCAGGTGTGTCTTGGTGGATGGTGGAGGTGTGATTCTGGGTATTATACCTGGTCTGTGAGCCCTCCCCTGGCACTGTTCCCTACTGTTAACTGAGTAGCTTTCCTTTGCCACACATTTCTGCTGTGATGTCCTTCCTTGGAGCCAGGCAACCATGGACTGAATGCTCTGAAACTGTGGGCCAAAAACTTCTCTTCCTTTAAATTGTGGCTGTTGGGTATTTGTGTCTCAGCACTGGAAAGCTGTCTAATCCACTGGGTAACTGCTAACATCCATAACAATACATATTTATAAATGTGAAGGCTAAAGTGTCCATGTTTCCTTATTGTTTGTTGTTCTAAGGCTAAGCTGTGATTTGTTATATTAAAGCATTAAGTCTAGTGATTTCTTTAAAGTTCTTCAGTGAATTCTCAATGCCTTCAAGCTAAAACCCAGGTTCCTCACAGGAGCTGAAGGACCCAGAGCATCTGGCTCAGGAATTATCTCTGCTGTCATTGTGTCCTTCCTTGGTGCAATACCTTTCTATAAATGTACTCCTCCCCAGTGTGCAGAGCTTGGCATCCCAGAGTAGACTACCACAATTTGTCTTTGGAGGAGCTTCCTCTAGACATAGGCTGCTTTGCATATGCTTTGCATATGGCTGCTAGCTCCCTCAGAATCTTGTCTAAAATAGAAGCACAAAAGGCCAGCTCTTGCTGAGGCAGAGACTACCTGCTTCTTTCTCCTGGGGAACAAGAGACTTTAGCCTGCCTTATTTGCCCTTGCTCGGCTGTCTCCATGTGCCTGTCTTGCTTCCTTCTTATCCTCACCAGCATCCCAGGAATTCCTTTCTTAGTCTTTTTACACACAACTCCTTCTCTTAGGCTCTGCTCATTAGCAGTGTGACCCAGTAAGTCACCCAGTTTGAATATATCCCCTCCAACCTCTGTTTGGCAAATATAATTAAAAACTGTGGCTCCCAACCCAGAGAAACTCACAAAGGATATAGGGAAAGAAAACAAGTTTAATGGATTATTGAGTCTGTAAACCAAAATGTGAGGCTCATCAGCCCCTCCACCAGGAGACAGCACAGGTGGGAATCTCACCCTTTAGTTCAGCCAGTGGATACCATTTGTTACACATGTATTCTCAGGACAGACAACCAAACCTCAAGAAAGAGGAATTGACAGCACATTATTACACATAGTCAATCTGAAATTCACCTAGGAACTGGGGTGAGGATTGGTGTTAATTTGTACCTTTGGGATGAGAGATGGTTTGGCAACTCCAGTGAGGGAACCACCCAGGTTAGACTCTGCTGTCATGGAGAAGTAGGAGCCTCACTGCCTTTGCCTGTTGACAGTCCAGCAATGGTTCCTGGGTCCTTGAGGAAGATATTTTATGGTCAGAGAACTGATAGAAACTTTACTTAGATTTTAAAAGAATTCATACTTATTTGAAAGAGACAAGAAAGTTTTCTATAGTAAATGTTCTGAGAGAGAATAACTCTTTTCACATTTTTGTCTTTATACTGTGTTTCAGTCCTAGCTGGTCTTGAGACTCCATCATGTCCTTCGTGTTATTTTCTCTATAGCTTCTTCAATATAATATGTGATAGATGCACAATGCTATATATAATACATACCTAGTTATGAAATTTAGTAATAAGTACTTGTGAAATGTCAGCCAACCAGCTAGACCTTAGGTGTCTGCTCCCAGAGGTCTCCACACTGAGGATAGCACTTATTATTTCCTTGTTTGTATCACATAAGTATGGTTCTCTAACAAACCACTCTAAATTAAACCTTGAACTCTGCTTAGTTTTGCGTGCAAAAACAAACAAATAAGCAAATTAAAAAAACACAGCCTACAGGCAGTCTTCGGGACTGGCAATTTCTAGTTGGCATTGTTTCTAGTTCCCATGAGGCCTGCAGCTGCAGATTTTGGTTAATATTGAGTAGTCTACAGTGTGAATATATGAGCATCGATTCTCTTGCCTGTGGTCCACTAGGTTGGTTCCTGTTTTAAGATGCTGGGGATAAGGCATCTGTGAACATTCTCTTTGTACCACCTTATATTACAAGTGTGGGTCTGTCTGTTGTATCCTCTGAGAAATAGAAGTCTGTCCCCGCTCTGTTCTTCTTCTTGTAGCACCTGTGCCTCTGAGAAGGTCTTGTCCCTGCTTGGTTTCAGCAGTTACTATCTCCTTACTGCTGTACAGGTAAGCTGTACTACCAAGGGCCTTTGTTTTGGCCTCAGGAGAGCTTGGGTCTAGACCCGCTGTACTTGTGAGCATGAATGACCCATTTCCAGTGACCAGGTTTTTTTTGAGACAGGGTCTTGCTTTATAGTTCAGGCTGGCCCTGAGTTCAGCCTCAAACTCACATCACAGCAATCCTCCTGCCTCTGCCTCCCGAGTGCTGGGATTACAGGCGTGAGCCACCATGCCCGGCACTGTGGGATGTGGTACTGATGGCTGCTGGAGTGAGTCTCCACGCCTAGTATTGTATGTGATTACTGCGGATCGGGTATGTATTGTATGTGTTTACCTGGGTCCTTGCGCTTGCGAGACAGGCGTCGGAACCACTGAGCTAAATCCCCGGCCCTCCAATGACCAGTTTTCCTAAGGAAACCTTCCAGAGAATGCTCACTCTCCATGGAGTGACTGCAGCAAAAGACCCCCAAACAACCCCCCTCTCTCCAAAAAATAACCTATGCTAGGAAACTGGCGGTTAGTTTGAAAATAAATGTTTTACAAGAGAAATTCTATATCTAGGCTGCAGTATTTTTAAATAAGGGGTCGTCTGACTGTCAAGATCTATTATTAGTTTAAAGTTGGGATTTTCTCTTCCAGATGTCTTTGTGCTTAAGTAAACAAAAGTCACATTTAAGGCCTCAGAGTCTAGAAAACAGAATCATGTGAGTATTAGTAACAATGCTAGGATAAAATTGGACTAGAGAAACTAAATGTAATAGATTTTATTGTGCAGGAGTTTAAGATTAGCCATCATTTGGATAACAAATTTGGTATGTGGCATTGTCTGTGATGTAATGAAAATGCAGTTGCTGAAATTCTCTTAAAAATTCTTCTTAAAGGGGTGGGAAGAGTTTATCGAATGGTAGGGTTGGAAATTTGGGGAGATATATCTTAAGTATAATTTAAAACCCAACTTCAGTGATTCCAACATTTTGAATCACATTTTAATTTAGTGTGTGATATTCCTCAGCTCTTTGCAAGTTCCCTAAAGAGCAAACCAGTATTGGAGAGAGTGCGGCTGAGTTTTGTGTATGGTTTGTGTCTTGGTGAAAGTTGTGTTGATGTGGACAGGGAAGTGTGGGAATGCTGTTCAGAGCATCTCTACATACCTCTCCCAGGAGCCACTGCGAATTTGCAGATAATAGAGCAGTCAGCACCCCGGACTCAGCAGTTCCCACCCTGAATGGGACATATTTCTCCTTATTAGCACTTTGCTGCACTGCCAGTTGCTTTCCTCTACTATCTCAGTTGCAACAATTTAATTCCTTTTAAAATTCATTTTATAATAGTTTCTGTCCACTAGGAAGTTTTTCTCAGGTCTGCTTGGAGTTGGAGCTATTTTAGATTGTCAGTTTGCCAGTTTTGTTTCACTCGGAACACATGTTAGTCTATTTCCAGAATGCATTTTAAGTATTGCCCTTGTCTGTTTGAATAGTTTTGTTTCTGAATTTTGAACTACAGATTCATCATCCTGTTCAGGCCCTTAAAAAAGAGACTAGAGTTCAGAGACATTGTGTGGAATTTCCTTCCACTTAAAATCTAGAATCATCATCCATTTGCCTCGAGCATAGTACTTTTAAAATTTAAATTTGCCTGTCTATACCCGCTTTAAATTTGAAGGGAAGCACTGCAAACACTCTGTTCTGGGGTAGGGATGATTACTGCTCATAAAAACTCTCTAAGAAGTCTTTGGGATCATCTAAGCAACTTGCAAATACAGGCTGGAAATCCCAGGAAACTCTTTACTTGAAACTCTTAAATGCCAGAAGAAATGAAGGATACCCTACAGAATTACATATATATACTAGAAGGGTTGAGGAATCTTTCTGATTGAAAGATAACACAATTTTTAGAACATTTTAAAGCTTAATAATTAAACAAGTGAGAGTCCTGCTTATTTTTGTAATTTTGATAAATGTTTCCATTTTTGTTACTGTAATAAGTGGGATGGGATCTGTGGTTCTGGTAACTAACTGAAGTAAAATATTATGAGGTTATGAAGATAAGGAAAGGATATATGCAAATTATCTATTGCTTAAGGTTTTCTTTTTCTCTCGGTTTTCCTCTGAATTTGAGCCCTTAATGAGGCCATCCTTTGCTTGCTAAAACAATGACCATTTTATGCCTTTCATGTGGATTTACATGGAGGCAACTGGACAACTTGGGGGTCACATTTTGAAATTTCATTGTGAATGACTTTCACCAAGTGGCACTTATGTTAAAAACATAAAGAAAGCCCGACCTCCCCACTGTCAGTTCCTGTAGGACAGCCCTGGAATATATCCCTGTGCTCGGAGTGTCAGTTGAACTGATTGTTTTCGAATCCTGCAGAACTGACTATCAGAGAATCCGAGTTGTAACAGAGCAGAGCAGAGACCCCTCATGTAGGTACCATGGAGACCTCACCTGCTGGGATAACAACTGCTCAGAGTATGTCTGCCAACTTCAGTGATGTTTTATCAAAAAGACTTCCACTGCTCACCTTGACTTGACCTTGGTCTTCCTATGATGCTCCTATCTGGTTTTATTCAGGGGAGAGTTTATTTTAGTGAGGAGACCATGTGATTGGGCCATTTGAAAATTTCATATATATCATATATTTCATATATCAAGGTAATTCTCTTTTGAAATAGGATTTCTCATAAGTAGAGTCACATGTGCTTAAGAATCAGGGGTCTAGTAAAAAACCAAAAAGTAGAATAAATAAAGCAGTTAATAAAAAAGCTTTTCCTTTCAACTATTTCTTTTTTTGTGAGATTTTTTTCCCCTGGTACCAGATATCAAACTCAGGACCTTGTACTTGTAGGGCAGGTGTGGAGGGAGATTGTTTTGTATAGAAAATGGTGTATGTGGGTAACACTTGATATGGTTGTTGTAAAAAGACATTTATTGGAAAATACAGCATTTAATAATGGAAAGAATTTAGGTCTGAAGTCAGTCGAGCTTGTGTTTGAAGCTTGGTTCTAGCTGTGTAAGTCTTACAAAAATGGTGATAATTACAAGGAAATGACAAATGTATGAGGTGACAGATATGCCAGTTATTCTGAACCACTTATTGTGTATTGTATACATGTGTTGAAATATAATTTTTGTCATTTTCCTATCATTGGAACAAAAGAACTGAGAGCCATGCTTGGGGAGTTTATTTTGGCTCGTGATCTCAGAGGGTTCGTTTAGTCTCTGGTTATCTGCTCCAAGGCAGAAATGGTGTGGCAGATGGGCATACTTAAGGATAGCTGCTCATTCCAGAGAGAGAGAGAGAGAGACAGACAGACAGACAGACAGACACAGACAGATACAGAGACAGACAGAGAGAGAGAGAGAGAGACAGAGACAGAGACAGACCATCCAAAGGCACACCCCGATCGCTTACCTTCTTCAGCCAGGTCCCCACCTCCTAGGAACACATTCAGTTCTGAAATTGCCAGTGGATCAATTCACGGGTAGTATAATGATCCAGTAGCTTTCCAAAGCCCAGCCTGTGAGCACATCAGACTTTGTTGGAGTCACTTTAGCTCCAAATTGTGTACTGTACCCAAGAGAGGGGTAAACTTCTTATATAGCCATTAAAATAACAAAATAGGAAAAGAATGATTATCTGTTTTGTGGGGTCATTAGAAAGATGAAAGATGATGAGTGTAACATGAAGTGGGATCTAGATGAGATTGCCTTGGAGTCCTGTTTTCCAAATTTTGGAAAATCATTTCCCTACCCCAGATTTGTGAATTCTTCAAGTTCTTGCATTTTTATTACTTCTGTTTCCAAGCTTTAGTTTCCTTTGGATTGGTTTTCTCTCTTAAATGAACAAATCAGGTAGCAGAAATTGTTGAGAGTACTGTTGGAGTATTCAGGGGTCAAATCCCAGATAATAATCGATACAAAATATAGCAGAGGAAATGTGCCACATATATTATTTTTTTCTCTATTGCCAAATATATATGTGTATATGTATGTGTAGGCCTGTGTATGTATATATGTATTTATTTATTATAGATTGGTACCTCAGTTCATGCATGCTCGTATTTGTAGACAGTTTGATTTGCAAACAAAAGCATTTGGCTAAATTTTGTTTTTGTTTGAAAATTCAGCATTGGATGATAAGTGTGACTGTGGCCATCTTTTCCACACAAACACAAGCATGGGCATCTTTTCCAAAATTAGAGGACAAATTAAGTCTGTGAACTGAGGTACTTCACACACACACACACACGTATATAAATTGGAATAGACATAAAAACACATGGTGTCACAAGTTATTGTACATGGTTATTTGGGTGAGAATTAGTAATTAGCTTCTAGTGTTGGTGATTTTTCCAGTGCTGTAGTGAAATACCAGAGGCAGATTTACTTTATAAAGAAAATAGATTTATTTAGCTCATAATTTTGAAAGTTCAAGGATCTGGTGCTGGCAGCAGCTTGGCCATGGTGAGGACCTGTAGGAGATGGTGATATGAGAAGTCATATTACCACACAGGGACACAACTGGGGTCCCACAGTCCCTGCTGTGGGCACATCCACAGTGTCCTAAGGATTTCTCAGCAGGCCCTGACATTTAAAGCTTTCTTCAGTTCCCAGCATCATCACCCTGGGGACAAAGATATGACCACATCAATCTTTGGGTTACAACACATTCAAACTATACCCAAAGCCTTCAGTACCTGAAGCCTTCTGCTAAGTGAAGTGCCATAAACAAAATGAAATGATGAATCTATTAGTAAGATAAGTAATTGGAAGTTTTCCTGCAGTGAGGGAAAATATAAGGTGGGAGCAGAAGCATTATTATTGTAGGATCTCATTTAGAATGGAAGGATAAATTTTCCCATGGAGTGTAATGGAGGTAGGTTTCTCCTACCTGGTGTTGACTATGGCTCAAGTTGAATTTGACTTCTCTGTTCATTTCAGGGAAACATGAAGATGTTTTACTACCTGCCCTTGTGGAATGAATCCCAAGCTGTTTACCTCATGCCTTGAAATGATGGCTCTTGGGGATTGTGAAGTGAGAAAGACAGATGTGAATATTTCCAAATTCAGGAAATGCTACCTTTAGGATGTAGGCACACTGGCTTATTTTCTACCTAAGGAAGCTTGTTAGTGAGTTTTATGCTATGTAAGAACTTTGTACGCTCAATATAATTACAGTGGCTACCTAGTTTCACAATAAAAATACTATTTCCTTAAATCAGACACAGACACTTTGAACACTGCAGTTTCTCTACTGTGAGAAACTCAAATGTAAGTAATTTAAACAGAAAGTAAAAGAGAGAGGATAGGAAACAGGGAAGTAAATTTTGTCAAGAAGGAAGGACTGGGGAGGGAGGAAAGGAGTAAGTGTGATCAAGAGGCGATAGTTATGTGTACCAGTTCCCCAAAATAAATGTTTTATTTTTTATTATGATTCCCAAACCTATATTGACCAGGAAAAGTTAAATGGCACTGCCTGAGATCTTAGCCACACCAGTGCATTATGCTTTATTTCCTGTGCATTCTTGCTTCTGATGACCTTCAGAGTAAGTCCATTCATTATTTCCCTTTAGAAACCTCCAGTATTTCCTATTATTTTCTAAACAGTATGATTTAGAAACATTAAGCAACTTTCCAAGGAGACACAAGGGCAGGTGGCAGAGTTGGGCTTACTCGGGGTCTGTGTGATGTTGTGGCCTGCGCCTGCTCATGCTGTGTGGCTCTGCTCTGTGACAGCTGCTCTGGAGATGTTAGAATTAAAAGGCATGGCCATGGCGAGGGGGAAGAAAAAAATTGTGATGTAACAAAAGAATGGAAACAAAGCGTATGTGTATAGGGGGTGGGGGTTGTAGGGTGGGTAGGGGAATGGGAAAAACAATGCAAAGCATGGCAATCATAAATGTGTATAGTCACTATGTGTTAATTAAAAAAACTTTTAAAAGCATGGAGTGGAGGTAAGAGGATTGCAAGGTATTGTTTTATTTCTCATTGGGCCACAGTTTGGCTTTCAAACGAGTGATGCCATTGATGGACGAAGTCGCAGAATGCAAGGTTCTTAGAAAACAAGTTTCTGCATAGAGGTGGGGGGAGCCTTTCTGATTTTGTATCCTTAGTTTTTAGCACAGGGGCACTTGGAGAAAAACCTCTAATGGGAGGCTGAGGTGGGAGCATAGCAAGTGTGAGTCCAGGCTAAGCAACTCAGTGAGAGCCTGTCTCAAAAATAATATTTTTTTTTTCCCAAAAAGGGCTGGAGATGTAGTTCAGTACAAAGGCCCTGGGTTCAAGCCTCCCTACAGCATGCAAAAAACAAAAAACCAAAAACAAAACAAAGACACATAAAACAAAAAACAACCTCTGAATATGGGTAATTTATGAGAAAGGACTTTTTGTTTTTTTAAACACCTAACACTATACATAATGATATTCTTTGTTCTTTAAAAAGACCCACTACAGGTGAAATAGGTTTGTGAAAGTATCCACTGTAGCAGGCATTTTACAAATTTTCATTGTAGACTTGAAGAACTTGGAATGCAGGGATGAGACTGTTCATTGTCTTAGCTGGAAGACTGAAAATCTTCTTGGAGAACATGTCTGGAAGAATTCATCGAAAGGTCCCACAGAGTTTAGCTTCACAGGCTTTAATTCTGGTTTTTGATTGTCTGGAATCTGATGCGCTCTCTCTTGCTGGAAGAAGAGAATGCTAATATGCTAACATGAAGGGCAGGGCCTTAACTTAGTGGGTTTAGTTTTACTTTGGTAAAATTCTCTTTATTTAGATCTCAGGGTGGTCATGACATTGAAAATGAGATTTAACAAGAAAACAGGAATCACAACAGAATGTAGGTTGGGTTAATTAATTTTCATCTAGATTTTTTCTTCTGATTAATGTTAGATTTAGGAATAATAATAATGCTGTGAGGAAAATAGTTGTAGGAGCTGTTTAATTTTGCATTTGGATTTTATGCTTGATTTTTAATTTCAAGCTCATAGTCAAGAAATTGCTATTGAGACACAGTTGTGACGTCGACAGAACACTCTCGATATCATGCCATGTTTCTTCTGAAGGTCAGTAACAAAAGCCAAGTCCATGCCTACTCCAGTGAGCAGATATGTCGGTGGACAATGCAGGGATTCCTTGGGTAATGACTGAGCTCTGTCTTTGTCCTAGGTCCCTAAAAGAATTGCTTGGTAAATGAGAGATGGTACATAGCATGTAAATTATGATATTCAAAACAAAGAAATGGTCAAAGGAAGCTCCAGCTTTTTTGTTTTTGCATAACTCTGTACTCTGTACTGTAATCTGTAACAGAGCATAAGACTGCAGTACTGTATTATATAATAAAATCAGCAAACATGACAGTATTATACTATAGAAGAGACCACCACAGGGCTGCACTGTCCTTCACATTCTGGTGTGGTAGGTCCTAATGTAGGCTGTAAGACCAAACGAACAGTCAACAGTCCCTAAACAGGTCCTTCAATGAGGAGTAGCCATAATTATCCTAATAATTATCCTAAGTACCCTAGGTACTTTTTTTTTTCCCAGTACTGAAGATTGAACCTAGGGCTTTTGCACTGAGCTACAGCCCCAACTGTTAATTTTTAAAGGAATTCTGAAGACAAAAATTTAAACAAAATTAATTTTGCAAAAGATTTTGAGACAAAGTTCACCGAGTCACTGAGTTGTCCAGGCTAGGCTCAAACTTGCAGTTCTCCTGACTCAGCCTGGGATTATAGGCCCCTTGCCCCACCACCCCCCAACGTACACTTTGTATTTTAACTCTAGAGCTAATGCTGTATTTTCATGCATAAGATACCCCCTAAGGTGCTCTTCGAATATTACATATGTTATTTAGAAATCAGATTGTATATTTCTGCCATTGAATTGTAAGCTTTAAGTGATGTAATTGGAGTGTGTTAGAAAGACCTAGGTTCAAATTTCCGTGCTTGAGATCTATGTGTATTTTCATATACAATCCTGTTTTTCTCCTCAGCCGAGTGAGGGTGCGAATACCTTACAGCTCTGAGCTGCACAGTGCTGGGCTCTCTGTGCGACCACAGCTGGTGAAGCAGGAGAGGAGCCCTTTCATGGCCTCAGGAGGGGGTAGCTGGCTGGTGAGGAGGTCAGGGATCTCACAGTGGGTCCTCTTGCTGGCCTTTATAGTTCTCTTGGAGGGTTAGATTGTATGGGCCCCCACGCTGGTGTAGGTTAATTTTCCATTTTGACCCAGGAGATACTTACAGGGGATTTTTATGACAGTTGCTGGGTTGCTTTAGGAATTGGGTTTATGTTTAAAATAGATGAGTCAACTGAGCACAAGGAGGGAGATGGGAAGGGTGTTCTTGTATGGAGAGAGATCATGAGGGGCCGGACAGACTGGATATAGGTGAGGGGCCCCCTGGAGCAGGCTGAATGATAGAGCTGAATGGAGGAAATGTTGAGGGAGGGAAAAGAGTGAATTATGAATGAGTTAATGGGTTTTTTATGTTGGTATTTTAGGTAAATTATGACCTTATGAATGGGTATAAAACATGTAAGAGAAAAGGAACAAGTTGGAAGCAGGTTCGAAAGGAGAGTATATTTCCCTAGAAAGCCTTTAATTGAAACCTAAATTGTTCTGTGTTGTTTAAGTAATGATGGGCCTTTATTACCCATCATTATTCTGACAGCTCAAATTAGGTGATAATATTTCTGTGAAATAATTCTGGTGCGCTGATGCAGTACATCTGGAATAATAATTTAATGTTGAGTCAGCTGGCCTGGGACATTTATAGATACCATGCAGGATATGTATGCATCTCTGCCTTGTTTTTCCTTTTGGTATTTCTTAAAGGTTCTAAACCACAACTCAATAAGTATTTTAGGTTTTTCCAGTTTGTGGACAACCTGCAAAATCAGTTTTTAGGCCATTGGTAAAAAATGAACATCATAAATTTAGGTGATGCTTCTTTCTTTGAATTGTTGCATATTTTTCATTTGTGTCACCCTATGGCTATATTTATATTGGAAATAAGTGGTTTTCTGTTGTCGAAATACTGTCTTAGCACTATGCAAAAATGTTTTTTTACTTTAAAGAAATACATTAAAATATATTAAATACATTAATAGTTATGTCTTTAAATTCATCTATGTTGGTACTTACGGTTCCCCAATTTTCCACTATAAAGAACAGAAAATTTAAATAGTAGGTGACTTGGGAATCAGGTTGGTTATAAGCTAATGTGATTTAAGAGTTTGATGAGTAGGAATAAAAATTACATCCTGGGAGAGGAGTTCTAGGCTGCAGAAAACATGGCTAGCCTTCAGTGGGACCCCTGTTGGAAAGTCATAACTGGATATGTGGATGTAGATTTTGAGTGATTCAGTTTCCTACACAGATGGGTGCTGGGCTTTTCCTTAATTTAGATGTACATTTCTGAACACTACTAATGGGGCTGATTTGGTGTTTCATTGTTGCTGGACAGTGACACAGAGGGATGATTTGCATTGTTCTGAGTGGCAGTGAGCACAGCTCTTGCCCGGCAGCCTGGATCTGTCAAGATCTAGAGTGACCCGATGGAGAGGTTGTCCCTTGCAAGGTGGGAAGAGCTGTTGGCCAAGGAAAATGAGTTGTGACTTACTTTCACCTTCTGGTCAGCACAACGTTCCCACCTTACTCAACTTTCTAAAAATCATGCTGGTTTTAGTTGAAACTTTCTTCAATGACATGAATAGTTTTAGAATTCATTCATTTCTTTAAATTAGTTTTATAGATTTATAGTATATGTAACATCTCTTATTTAAAGTATCTTGTACTTGTGTATGTTTTTCTTCATGCTTCTGGTTGGGTGTAAGGATGAATTAGGATCTTTTACATGCTTTCATAATCTCCCTTCTGGCTAACTGTCATTTTGTCAGTTGTAAAGATGAAAAATACCCCATTGCTGAGAAGGAAATGAAGAGCATTTCGTCTTTATTCATAGTTTCCTCTTGCTTTTTCTAAGTCTCAGTTGTAACCAGGGGGCAGTTGTCTTCTGTGGCTCAGGATCCATTTATATGTGGCGTTGAATGAGTCACTTGAACTCAAAGCTTTGATTTCTTCATTTTTTAAGTGGAGTTATTAGGTTGAATAGAGTTTGTCAGTTTTTAGACTAAACATATTCAATTTTTCAGGACTGTCGATTTGGTTCAACAATTTTATTATGGTTTTCAGTTGTATTTTTTTCTTCTTCAATATTACTGTAAAGATTTTAAGATCTATTTACCAAGGGAGATGGTTTAAAAAAAAAATCTGAGTACATAAATTTTGGCATCTTGAAGGACAATCTCTCTTTTTCTCCCTTTCTTTCTTTTTCCAATTTTTAATTCCCTGTTTTTTTTTTTTTTTTAGGTTTTTTGAGACAGGGTCTCGCTTTGTGGTTCAGGCTGGCCCTGAGCTCAGCCTCAAACTCACATCACAATCCTCCTGCCTCTGCCTCCCGAGTGCTGGGATTACAGGCATGAGCCACCACGCCCGGCACTATGGTATGTGGTACTGGTTGCTGCTGGGTGTGAGTCTCCACGCCCAGTATTGTTATATGCTTACCGCGGAATTGAACCCAGGCCCTTGCACTTGCAAGACAGGCGCCGGAACCACTGAGCTAACTCCCCGGCCCTTTAATTCCCTGTTTCGATTGGAAAAAAAATATTAGTTTTTTTCTTTTAAAAATGTCTGAATTATATATTCATCTTGTTAACATATTTGCCATTTTACTGATATCTACTATCTCTTGCTGGCCTTTATAGTTCTCTTGGAGGGTTAGATTGTATGGGCCCCCATGCTGGTGTAGGTTAAACTTGGATTTATTTCCCTAACTGGCCAGTAGATGGTTACCAACAAATCAGGAGAACCAGGAAACCAAAAAGTGATCCTAAAAATTGTTAAAAGAATTGTCCTTTATAACTCTGTTCTAAATCAGTTCAGTGTATATTGTATTAGTATTTGTACATGTAAAAATATAGTTTCACAGAAGGCACATTTGCATTTCTTAGTGCTGGATCTGTCAGGGGAGTTTGTCCAGTGAGATTGTCACTCACTGTCATTGTTATCTTTACAAAGCATGTAAGGAATCATGAAATTCAAATTTTCTTTGGATGAAATGAACTGACACATTACATGGTGCTAATTTAGGATGTTGATATTTATAGCTTAGGAATCATTTGTTGAAACTCAACACAAAAATATTGTGTATAAGAAGAACCATCTCAGTATTCTGAAAATTGCTTGCAAATAGGTAAAGTTGTGATTATCATGTGTATTTGATTATGACTTTTTATAAGCAGATAAATTGATAGCCCTCTCTTCTAATGATAATCCCAAAGATTTCTATTACTTTTGACATTTTCGGATCTTTCACATGGTGTAAGATACTCTTACTTTCACCATCGGTTATCCAAACTTTTGACAAGAAAAAGAAACTGTACGTAAAGAGTTGATGATAAATTTAAATGCAACTAATGGGAAGTACTTTATAGTTATATCAAGTAGGAGCTTTTTCAACTGGCTGATTAATAAGTTTAAAAATTACTCTATGAATTCTATATGAATTTAATTGGAAGAATATGATTTATTAGGTCTTTCCATGTAGCTGTTTACAGATTGAAAGTTATAAATGGATCTTTTTCTTTGAAATCAGAAGAGCACTTATAACTTCAAATGTTTTTCCATATGTCTGTCCCTTCCTGTGTCATACCTACATGCATATATACTTGTTCATGAGATTCTTTCTCTAATATAAGCAGATATGCTATGTGCTGAAAAATGATGAAAAAGATCTGATAGTGATCATAGGCTCGTGTTTGGGTATAAATGTGCGGAAAAATAAGAATCAATATATATCATGCACAGGTACAAACTCTCAATGATGAACGTGAAAATAATGTATACTTAAAATGTACAAATGAACTCAATTTAACAAAGTGAAATGTATAAATATATGAAACAGTGACATATGGCATTAAAACTAGGAAAACAGCTGAACCCAAATAAATCTGTTGGCTCTAAACATTACCTCCTTTCTGCTGTAAGCAAGGAGCACATAATCTCAGAGTATATGTGATGTACCAGGAGTTGTTTTAATTTTTATGCTGTGACTATGGTAGCCTCTAGTACAGATAAGTATTTAAGCTTTAAATGCATTAAAATAAGAATGTAGAAGCAGCTTTTTGAGAGTGGACAGCGACCCTCTTGAACTGGGCAGTGCTGAGACCTCCCACCAGCACTGTGGTCACAGCATGCAAAGAATGATGGTTCTGGCATTGATGGAGCTTGTTCCTAGTAGGAGAAGACAAATGTTTTCAGTACGTTAGATAAATATGCGTGCTGAGGAGCAACACTGTGAAGAGGGTGATCAGGAGACTCACCATGAGCATTGCAAGAGTCTTGGGGGATGAAAGTCTGGGGATATAGGGTGTGGGCTGGAAGTTGTGACCCTCTGGAAACTGACATAAATAAGGATCCAAGGAATTACTGTTAAATTTTGTCAGGAGTGATAGTATTGTGGTTCCTTGTCTTTTAACTACAATAGGGGCGTCTTTACCTTTAAAGATATTTAAGAGTTAAAGGTATTTAAGAGCTGTGTCTTAGACTTGTTCAAAACAGTCTTGGGGAAGGACGGGTAGAGCTATAAAGGAAACAGGACAAGCTGTGGGCTAATTATTGTCAAAGTTAGGTGGTGGGTACATAGGAGTACGTCGTACCTTTCTCTCTATATATTTGAGAACTTTCATTAAAATATATAAGAAGCTGTGTGAGATTGGTCCTGTGATAGTGGCAGGGAGGGAATGAGTTTAATTAGAGGATGTAGCATCTCTTTCTGAGAACTCGCAGGGTTTGCTGGCCCCGTCTCAAAATCTGGATCCTCTCTAATACTCCAATTCCAGTCACTTGGTTGTGGCCACCTAGAACATTCTTTTAGAGAATATCCTCCTTTTGGAAAAGAATCCAAGATCAGATAGGACTGTCTGCATGGAGGGAGGAGTGGGCACTGTGCCAAGTTATTTCCCATCTCTGTAGCTTGTCATTTTCCTCTAATGACAGATGAAGGATAATAGGGTTTCCAGAGGTGGAATGGGGGAGGACTGCTCTCCACTTGTTGTTGGTTGTCTGTCCCTCTTCCTAGGGCAGTGATGACACCCTGGGCATTGTTGGGATAATTGGAGGAGTTTGGGGTATTCTTTGAATCCACCATGTTGTAGAAGAGAGGGTGTGCTGTGGTTAATTGGTGTCATGTAGCTTCCTCTTGGGAAAGATTTGGAAACATGTTACCCAGCATATGCTTTTTGTGGATCGTTTATGCATCAGGCACTTGCAATTTTGCACAGTATGTTAATATAGAGTAATCAAGCCATCACATATTGTATTATTTATCAAATAAAGCTTTATTGGTCTCTCTGTGTGAGTCCCTATTCCTCCACCGAATATGTCCAGCTTCTATACCCCAAGAGTGTAAAAAAGGTAAAAGAAGCCAAGGCCTGGTGGCCCATGTGTGTACTATCTCTCTGAGAAGCTGAGGTAGGGGTATAGCAAATTAGAAAACAGTATGGGAAACTTAGCCTCTTGCTGGGGTTGGGGGACAGAAGAGAAAGAGCGAGAACAAACTGAGGAAGTACCTTCGTGTGAAGGCCCGGGGTTTAGTCTTCAGCACTGCAAAACAAAACAAGGCAACATAGGGATACGTAAGAACCAGATAACCAAAAGCTGATTTGAATTTAATAGAGAAGCCATAATTCAGATATGGAATGATCCCCAGTAGACCAGATTTTAAAGGCTTGATCTTCAGCTTGATGTTTTTGGGAGGTGGTGGCTCTTTGAAGAAATGGGACCTAGTGGAAAGTTGTGTCACTGGAGCCCTCCGAAGGGATTGTAGAATGTGGCCATTTACTTTTTTTTGCTTTCTGGTTGCCATGAAGTAAGCAGTCATAGCATATACTGTCTCACCACACACCCCAAAGCATTAGGGCCACCACTCCTGCTTGGAACAGGGCCTGCCTACCCTGTGGGTTCTTTGCAAGAGACTCTGTATCCTCTGCTCCCTTGGAGGTTGGACTGAAACTTTTAAACTTTGAGTCGGAGTAGACCTTTCCTCTTTTAAATTTTATTTTTCAGGTATTTTGCTACAGTAACTCAAAGCTGATTGATGCAAGACATAAATAACTCAGACTTTAAAAAAACAATTTTAATTACTGAATGGAGGTAGTGAGTTTGAGCAAAAGTGAATCTGGCCCCATCTTTTAGTTTGAATGCTGGGTTGAAATACATAACCAGTTCCTCAAAACTCCCACACAGGTTGTTGGTTTTGGGAATCCACAGTGACCTCTGAACCACCCGTAACCCCGTTCCTACACTAAATGGTAACCAGTTGCTCTTCACTTTTCATCCCCATAGGGAACACGCCATTCTCCATTCCCATCTATAGCGTTTTATCTGAAATCAAGGTGTTTCAGACACCCACAGCTGGTCAGCTCCAACTGTGTTAATCATGTTTGCTGTTGCTTAAGCATCATGAAACTTAAAGAAGGAGAGTTTTAATTTGCTTCATGGTTTAGGATATGCAGTTCATGGTTAGCTGACTCTTAAACAGAGGGTGTAGCAGAGCAAAGCTACTCAGTTGCTTGCAGCGGGAATTCAGAGCAGGGAAAAGCACTGAAAAAGAAATAGATAGGGCCAAGACACAGTACTCAAGACCACTCTTCCACAACTCACCAAGCACACCCAGGAATACACTTTACTAATCCACTAGGCATTTGTAACCCAATGAAGTTGACACATCAGGGTTAGTGATACTGGCTCATCTCTTATCTCCTGATTGTGTTTTTATTATTGCAGTGCTGGCATTTCTTTAGGCTAAAGTAATACCCTTCGAGGTGTGATGGTGTACACCTGTAATCCCATTACTCAGGAGGCTGGGGCAGGAGGATTGGTGTGAGTTTGAGGCCAGCCTAGGCTACATTGTAGGAGCCAACCTAGGAGTTTGTCCTGACTTAGGCAGCGATGAAGCATAAAGAACAGATACATAAAGATACTTTGGAAAAGTGGGCCTGGTGGCTCTTGCCTGTAGTGGACAATGTTCCTCACTTTTATTAGACATGCTCAGAGAAGAAGCAAGCTCCCGTATGATCCAGGATTCAGGGAGAGTTTCTCAGGTTTTCATACTGTAGAGATTGTACCCAGCTGTGCATTTTCTTTCACTGGACTTCAGCTGTGATTGTTGCTCTTCTTGAAGCTGGTTGACTTCGGGATGCTAGTGAACAGCCTGGAGGAGGGCATGACTTGCTAGCCCCTCACTCTTGTTCAAGGAGAGTTCAACCCAGGCTTTGGTCTCATACCTGGTTTCCCATACCACATAGTCAAACTCTGTCTCAACAAAACATAACACAAACAAAATAATAACATAAAGTAAGTAACACCCATGAAGACAGTTCCCTTCCCCTCTTTTTATATATAGGATGGTTAATTAGAAAGACTTTTTTTAAAAAAATTGAAATCTTTATTCATACATTACATATACACATCATGATTGCACTCAACAATGACAATTTGTACCAGTATATTACACAACTTAATTCTCATTTTTTCCCATACCTCTACCCACCCTCCCACCTTGCCCCTTATATATAAGCTTTGTTTCCTTTCTTTTTTTGTTATAATCCCATTATTTTTTCCCTCATTATTTACCCCTTCACCCCATTTCCCTATTTCACAATATATAACATACATTCTAGAATTCATTTACATCTTCATTTTCTCAGAGAAAAGACATGATATTTACACATCTGTGACCTATTTATTTCACTTATGAGTTTGTCCTCAAGGTACACCCATTTAAGTATAAATGATTTAATTGTATCATTTTTTATGGTAAAGTAATACTCCATTCTATAGAAGAACCACAACTTTTTTTTTATCCAGTCTCCAGTTGATGGACATTTTGGTTGTTTGCAAGATTTAGCAATCACAAACTGAGCTGCCATAAACATGGGTGCACATATGTCACTGTGATATGAGTCTTTTAATTCTTTTATGTATATACCTAGCAGATGTATATATTAGCTATGGTTGGAGAATTGCTTTTTCCTTTTGAAAACTAGAGAAAAAGGGGGAGCTGAAAGACATGTTGGCTTTTAGTTAGATCTTTAGTATGTTAGTTTTACCATTAGGACTGCAGGCTGAATCAGTGGTCGAGAGGTCAAGATCCAGAGGTGACACATGGCCTTCGGAACCTGAGCACCCGGTCAGGTACAGAGGAGGCGAGCTGAGGAGGGGCTGTCTCTGGCACCTGATGGCCAGTCTGGGCTAGAAACGCTGGTGTCCCAGAGTTGGTGATACCATCACCTCAAAGCTGGAGCACATATACATCGCAGGAGTCATGTCAGAGTGCTTCGTGCTGACAGAAGCTGAGTCAGGCCACCGTTGCTGACTGGACTCTTGCAGCTGCCCAGCTGTGGGCCTGATGAAGCTCTTTGTGAAAAATACACTTTGGTCCCAGGTTCTCAGGTCTCTTGTCACCCAGATATGTGTCTGAGGTGGGTTGAGGGGCAGGTGTGGTGCTGGAGCAGAGGTAAGTGGTGCCCAAAAGAGAGGAAACTTGGGGGCCAGGGATTTAGCTCAGTGGTTCTGGTGCCTGTTTTGCAAGCGCAAGGACCCAGGTTTGATCCCTGGTTAACCACATAACAATACTGGGCATAGAGACTCACGGCCAGCAGCAACCAGTACTACGTACCACAGTTCCGGGTGTGGTGGCTCACACCTGTAATCCCAGCACTCGGGAGCCAGAGGCAGGAGGATTGCTGTGATGTGAGTTTGAGGCAGAGCTCAGGGCCAGACTGAACTACAGAGACCCTGTTTCAAAAAAAGAGAAGAAAACTCACATGTATAGTGGGTGCTGTGTGCGGGGCCCCAGAGGAGGCAGGGCCGGGCAGAGACCAGGGCTGGGTTACACAGAGGGCACTTAATGACCTTGGAATCACAGACCCTTCTACCTTTTTGATATTTGCCTTTTAGTTATGCTCATAAAGACATCCTGTTCCTACCAAAACACTTGGGAAGTGGTTTTGCACATCTTTCTCCTCAGTTTTGTTTCTGATCCTTTTCATGGGTAACTTTTAAAACACAGTCTTCTTCTCATTCCCCACCTGACCCCCTAAACCGATTGGGGCTGTGTGTAGCTCCCTCCTGTACCACGGGCACCTCTTAGATATTTAAAATCATGACATAATCTGCCCCCCGGGCATGAGTCCATTTCACAGAATTGTATCAGGGTCACCGATTTCAGATTTTGTGTTGCTTTATTTTTATTCCTGGGATGGGTGCTGAGATAGTGTGAGCAGATCAGGGACGGAGGTGGTGGCTGTCCTGGGGTGAAGGAAAATCAGAAACACAAACCTAAGTCTTACTAACATATTAATGGAAAAAATTCCATCTTCAAATGGGTCAGTGTCACTTTTGGCTTATTTCATTTGGAGATTGTAGAGATAAATGTTTAGATTTTTGTTTCTCTAAGGAGATGTTTCCTGCTTCTCTTTATGCAGAAGAAATGCTTAGCCTCAAGTATACGATGTTGTTGAATACATTTTTAGTAATGTTGTTATGTTCATGATCAAATCTTGGAGTCCAAGCTGTGTGACGATGATCTTCACGCCTGAGGACCAGGCGCAGTGCGTGTGTTCTGTCCGGTTCCCGCGTGTGTGGGAGGGGCTGGTCCCGTCAGACTGAAGGGGACTGGCTGGGAACTTGGCTGCTTAGATCGGACTCGGCGTCATCTGACTGGGAACCCATGGTTCTCTTTCCAGCTTCCACCTCCATCTCTGATGTTATTTATCAGTAGTCCTCTGAAAATAATACTGGGTGTCAGCAGCAGTGAGACCGATACTTTCTGCATTAATGTGTTCAGAGTTCCGTGTTCCGATGCCCATGAAACAGTTGTCCCCATGGATGGTCCTTTTGAAGTGTGTGTTTTGCTACTCTTAACAATGAAATTTAAACTGAGTTCTGTCAGGGCTGGAGCCTAGATTTTTAAATTATGAGGAATATTTGTTTAAATGTGGAATTAGCCATATGACTAATGTGGGAGCACCAGCAGAGGTAACCCTTAAAAAGCAGGCAAAAACCTAACATGTGTTTTATTCACAAGACATATTACAAAGTTAGTTGTTCAGTGAGTATTTAAGAAAGCAAAACAATTCCCTGAAACCCCTGAGCTCCGTGTTGGCAACTGGGGGGAAGAGAGCATTTGCTCTCCCAGTTACAGATTGTACTGCAGTGCAGAAGGCTTTGTGGGGCTCACAGCATTTGCTGCCTCATCTGTCAGTTTAGAGACGAGACAATAAAAACATCAGAGAGAACTTGTTAGGTTCTCGGCTTTCAGGTTCAATCTCTCTACGGAAAGTCGTAACATGACAATCCTTGTCACCAGAGTATGTTTGGCATTCAATTACCTGAAATGAAATTAAGTGTTTTTGTTTGGGTTTGAACAGAAAAGATGCTGAAAAATAATGAAGCAACAAATCAACCGAGAAACAAAACTGACCTCTTCGCTGCAGACTGGCTCCTAATGCTTGGTATTCCAAGATGTTCCCCCCACGACAAAAGCAGGGCCGTCACCAAAGCTTTTTAATTTGATTTTGAGAGCTGGGCTTTGTTGAATATTTGATGAAACTGACTGCGGATATCTGCAGTGGCGTTCTTGGTGAGTCCCTGCTGGCAGCTTCAGGAGTCTGCCCTTTTTGGAGATTTCCAGGGCTCGATTCTCCGTCTGGGGAGCAGGGATGAGAAGCATGATTATTCCAATCAGATAGGCAGGTCCCAGAGTGATAGGTGAACACTCAGGATTTCCCACCTTCCAATTAAAATCCCCACGGTCCTCACGTCAAACAGTGTAGTAGCCAAGCTTTCCGTAGAGGGACAGGAACTGCCCGGCAGACTGCCTCCAGGGAGGGCTGTTTTGCTGAGTAATATCTCCGGGATGATGGTGAGGATCTCCTTTTATTTGCAATAACTTTGCAACTTGGTGAATGTGATAGCCTGATCATTCTTGCCTGTAGGGCAGAGAGGTAAGCAATGCAGCTGTCCAGTAGTCATGGTATCTAGATGCAGCATCCAGTCTAATTCTGTGATGTCTGTTTAGAGGATGAAGTGGAAAGACTTTGCATGGAAGGAGCCCTCAGGTAAAAGGTGTTAGATTCTTGGAAGATGCTTTCTGTCTCTTGAAACCAAAACCCGAGCCATCGTAACTTCTTTTCCTGGATGCTCACTCAGCCAACTGGAAAGGGATTTGCTTGGATTCTGATCTCCAGAGAGCAGGAATCTGAGGGACGAGGGGAGGCCGGAGGCTGTGGTTGACAGTGTGTCTGGAAGGCCCGTGATCTCACCCAGTTCTCCTCTGAGTGCTCATCATGAGTCCTGCAGGGCTGTGACGCCTGGCTGGCTGCAGGGCAGAGGAGATCTCTAGTCTCAGCTGTGCTGGTGATGTCCCTTTGGGAATCCTGGGAGGTAGTTCTTACATGTCATCAGGAATGAAGCTCTGAGGGGAACTGGCTTGATGGAGTGGGAGCAGAGGGAGAGCCAGGGAAGGGGAAGAAAGCACGGAAAATGAAAAACAGAAAGAATACTGACTCTGGTTTAAGAACTTTATGTAGAATTTTTGATGCCGTATTTTTTCCCTTTGGGTCATTTATTTGATAGTTACTAGTTTTGATAGGTGTCGGCTTCTCCTGACTCGGGCCATTAAAAATAGAGCTTGTTACTTATTAAGGGACTGATTATCAAGCTGATAGATTTCTCAGCATTTGCCCATCTAGTCTCTTTTCTATAAAACTGGTTTTGGATAAGAATGTCCTTGGTTCCTGAGGATAGAGGTGAATAGACATCTCTCTCATAATATGAAGATTATCTCTTTGGTGACAGAGAGAGTTTGAGGGGCAAAGTCAGTGGGGATTGTTAGCTTTTGTTTTTTTCTGTTGCGGGTTTGATGTACCAGCGTGAGCAGCAGGGCTGATGTCTGCTAGTAGAGGTTCCGTGTCCACACTGGCCAGAGAGCCGACGGCCAGCACAGCTTTGCCTTTTGATATTTTAGGACGCCTATTTAAATGTACTCAGGATATTTCAGTCTTTTCTGTCTATGGGATACTTGCTATATGAAACAATATTCCTACCGATTGTGTGGGGTTTTTTTTTTAGAAACTTAGTTAAAGTAACAGCACGAAGTGAGTTAAATGTCTGAATGAGACATTATATTCCATGTCTCTCTTTTCCCCCATCTTCAGGTCTCCTACAAACAGAAAAGGAAATTTTGAATACTTTTCCTATGCTATGGTGGTTTCTGTCTTTTGGTTGTGATAGAATGAGATGTCTGTGATTGCATAAATTATTAAGTTGTTATTAAGTTTTAGTGTGAACATGTATTCATCATTTTCTAATGACATCTAATCAGATTCCAATTTATTTTTCTTCCAGATGCCAAGAGATCTTTTTGTTTTGGTTTTGGTCTGGGCTACTGCAGGTCATTGCCTTTTAATTATGTAAAATATACTTTTACTTTCTTGTTGGGCTTTAAAAATAAATATTGCTGAGGTTGTACTTTCATATTTAAAATGCATAATATCCTTCAAGTATTTTAAGCAAAAACCAGTAAACTAAGCGATCCTCTCGGAACACAGAAGTACTTGTACATTTTATACCTGAATAGGGCTTTGGTGTGTGGATAATTCACACCCTGCATTACAAGTAGAGACATGATACCTGTTTGGTGAAAACTCTTGCCTTTCATAAACTGCTGTATACCATATTTCACATGTAAACTTCTCAAAATGAGCTGCTTAGTATTGCGTCATTAGTTGATTTGTAGCCTGGATACCTTTTTCTTCCTTTTCTTCATTCACTGAGTATTGTACAAATTCATCACACAGTGTTCGAGATTTAATGGTTTCGCTCTTCTCTGGAAATTTCTTTTGGAAGATGCAGGAACTCTGAGAGTAAAACAGCACAAAAGACAATTGCAGCAGAGTATTGTTTAGAAGGGAAACCACCCACACAATGGGAGAGAGTGCAACAGGAAATTTGGGGTTAAGAAGGAAGGTGTGGTTCCTTCCTTGTGATTGTTCATTCCTGTGATGGGCTCTTTGGGTTGATCATGAGTGATGACAGGGAGCCAGCCCTGCAAGGACCTGGGTAAAGAGCACTCAGGGCTAAGAAGCAGCAACTGCTAGCTTTTGGGAAGGACTCGGGGTACGAGAAGATGTACTGAAGAAGGGTATAGGGCGGTGTGTGAGGTGGGGGATGGGTGGAGCTCTGAGTAAGGACTCGGACCTCACCGTGGTCAGCTCATTCTCAGCCAGGCAGCTGGGTAACAGCCATGCTAAAAGAACACCTGTGAACGAATCATAAAATGCAATGTGATGAACAGAAGCAACTTTACAATTTATGAGAGTATCTCATTCCACCTCGATAACAAACTTTAACATTTTTTTTTTTTTACAATAAAGTTGAAGTGCTATGTCAGGTCATAGGATGGAAATTCTGAAACAAAGGAGGTTGTCTTTCAAAAATGCATTGAGAAGGTGCCTGTGACTTGGAGTCAGTGGTTGTGCTTTGGAGCTGGAGGAGGATTCAGCCGATGCCAACCGTGGATCCTGCCTGAACTCAGAAGTGGTTCTGGAAAACAGAACACATGTGGGTGCTGGTTCCTGGGGAGGTGTGGGAGTGGTGTAGGTGTGTGAATGACGCCAGTGATTTTCCATCTGTGTTCTGAGCAGTCTTCGTTCTTGGAGGCTCTGGAGGGATATTGATTATGGTTAAGAGGAGAGTGAGGCCAGATGAGTGGGCTTTTCTTGAACATCAATCCTCTCATTAAGAAGAGGAGCTCACTGAGCCTGCCCTGTTGACAAGCATCTTCCGAGCCAATGTCAGCATTTGGACCAGGAGGCTTGTGATTTAAATGGGGTCCCTTCCGTGCCTCACTTTCATTGTGTAGCAGCCATCCCAGCTCATGGAAGAAGTAACCTGCCTGCTCAGTTTTGGTTGTTAGCCACTTGCAATATTAAAAGCTTCTCGCAAATGACCGTAGGACAGAGAAGAATCTCCAAGATTTCTGCGCGGTTGTTATTCAGACCTTGATTTCATCAGGAGTCGCTAATTATACAGTGCAGTGGTTCAGAAAAAGTCCGCAACAGATTCATCTGTACTCGCCTCATTGCTTTGGATTTCTGTTTCACACAGTGATTAATTTGTGATCTCTCTTCCTAAGAAGGTTGAAGATGATGAAGCTCTGTGCAAACATAGGTGGTTTCTGAGCTACAGTATCAGCACTTTTACAAATGGCTTTCTCTGCTTGCTTCCCAAGAGGTTAAAAATATTTGTTATTCTTGTCAACTTTGTGTTTTGGGAATGTTGCTCTGTTCGCCTAAACACCAGTGTCTGCTAAGTACCAAGTCTGCTGGCTCTTCCCCCCCAGGGGGCACGCAAGGCTTTGAGAGGAGAGCGTTAGATTTATCTGCATGCCTGCATAAATGGTCTCCCTTCTCACCAGTAACATTGGAGAAAATTAAATTACAATTTAATTCTTTTTATGGGAGATGTATTTTTTTTTTCTTTTTTAACAAAGCTCTTCATGTCTGGTCATAAAAGGTGGATTTCATCAGCAGGGTCTTGGACCTCACTTTGATTTTTGGTTGCTCTTGGATAGGGCAAGCTCATCATACTTCCCAGGCCTGGTTCCAAGCAGACAACGTCCTATCCTTAACTTAATTTTTATCAAGTGAACAGTGTACGGAGTGATTACCACCTGTGTGAACCATATTTAAGAGGTTCATGAAATCATAGAAAATTAATGTCATCTTGTTCACAGACCATTATACAGCAGAAGCAAATGAGCTGGTAATTTAAAACGTGTTACCTTTCATCTTGAATACCTGTTTTAATTTCATTCTTTAAGGAGGAAAGCCAGCGAGTAGAATAGCACCACCATGTTAGGTGACAAATAGGACACTTCTTGGGAGGGGCAAAATGAGATGCAAAAGGAAAGAAAATCTTTTCAGAAATTGCCAGATTTTCTTCTGTCCTAGGAAAAAACTTACTTTCTTTAGATACACAGTGTGTGCACAGCGGTGGAGCCATAGGAACTGCTGGTGTCATGAGTTATGAAAATAACCCCCCTCTCCCTCCAGCCCTGGAGGTTCTTGTGGTCCTGGGTGGTGGGAGAATCAGGAGTTGAAACCAAACTTCCCTGACTCTGGGACAGGCACTTGCATTATACCGCTCCAAGGGCACAGAGCAGTGGTAGGTTTGTATCTGGGTGAGGTTCTCTGCCGGGGCTCAGATGCCAGAACCTGCATTTAGAAGGAGGACCGGCGAGAAGCCTGCTGGTTTGAGTGCTGGCTGACCGTCACGCGTCAGGCACTCAGCTCATCCAGTCCTCGTGACAGCTCTGCTGTGCTTACTGCTACTTACTTCTGGTAGGAAGGCAGTAGGACCTGAAGTTCAGATGAGGAAAAAAAGGCTCAGAAAGATTAATCTGAAACTAGGGGACTTGATATGCTACATATGATAAAACATACGGTGAATGTTTAAAAATTATGATAGTGCAAGACAAATTGCCATTCATCCCCCCTCTCATTTTAAATACCCTTATCCTGTCATTGTTGCCAATTTCTTTTAAAATTATTTTATTGGTACATTTCATATATATATATACATACATACATATATACATATATATACATATACGTATATATGTATACATATATACATATATGGTACATTTCATATATATGTATATATACACATATATACATATATATACATATATGTATATATGTATACATATATACATATATATGGTACATTTCATATACATGTATATACATACATATATACATATATATACATACATATATACATATATATACATATATATACATATATACACACATTATGATCACATTCCATATTGAGGGTTTGTACCAGTACATGACACATCTTGATTCTCATTTTTTCTCATTCCTCTGCCCTCCTTACAAAAGCAAACAAAGCTTATGTATATAGGGGGCGGGGAGTTGGAGTTGTTGCCACTTTCTGAAGCAGTTCTGAAAGTCTTTTTTCGTGACTCTTGAGTTGCTCTGTCACGGCTGCTTTGGTATCCTGAAACAATTCAAAATATTTTGTCTCTCATGGTCCTTTAGACTTTGGGAAGAGCCAGAAGTGACACAGTGGCAGTTATGATGAAGTTTTAAAGTTAGTTCCTCCTAAACTAGTTTCTGTTTCAAATGAACTCTGATTTCCCATGGGCCTCCTCTCTCTTGAGACATTTGCCAGTCCCCAGCCTGCTACACCCTGTCCTCCATGCCCAGCCTGCTGAGTCCGACTTACTGAATTCGTGGCTTGGCGTGTGGCCACTTTCTCCAGGGGACTTTGCTGATTTCACAGTAGACTGAGTGGCTAATGCTGTCTTTTTCCTTTTGACCCATCCTGATAGTTGCTCATTTCAGTTCTTGCAAACTCCAACAAATGGCTCTTTCTAACAACCTGTTTTTTTCAAATAGTTGTCCACAGTGTGGAGACTACATTTTAATTTGTAGCCAGTATTTAGAACAATTTCAGGATGAAGTTCTCTTGGACTTTCATGTTATAAATACTTCAACAGTGACATGGGATCAGGATCCAGTAGCATTTTTCAGATACTTTGATAACAAGTAAAGCAAAAGTGATCTGTGATTTATAAAGTTAGGTCACTAATTTATATAAATTGATCAACAAAGGCTAAATAGTACTGTGCTAATTGAGGCTTCCTGTTCTGAGTATTTTAAAATATTTTTATCCAGATTTTATGTCTGTTACCATGAGTCAACCTTTACGATTGGAAAGCTTTGGTTTTGGTAATAATGAATACACTTATGCATAGCACTTGAATATGAAAATGTTATAATCCTCATAATTTTCTGTTTATCTTAAAAATGCTATGTTTCATTTGCATTACATTATATGGATGTATTATATACCATATAAACTCCACAAATTCCATTTAGTTAGGTTAGCATCCTGTTAAGGCACCACAATTATGTATTATATTTCTTGAATTCTTTTTTTTTTTTCATTACCAGGGGTGAAACTCTGTACCTTGTACTTGCAAGGCAGGCATGGCACCACTGAGCTAAATGCCCTGTCCTTGAATTCATTTATGTATTTTAAGAAATAATTTGTTCTTTTAATGTTACTTACTGTGTATTTTAAAATAGTAGAAATGGTTGCTTTGGAACCTACTGCTGCAAATGTCAATGTTCTGGAAGAGAGTTTCCAGTTTCTTTTTGAAGGGGGCATCTTTTTTCAGTTTTCCTTGCTTTTTGTTTGTTTACTGTGGTACCAGGGATCGAACTAAGGCCCTTATGCTTCCAAGGTAGGCGTGGTACCACTTGAGCTAAATAAATCTCTGAGTTTTTTTAGCTTTTAGAAATTTTTATTATTAGAGTCATACTCATATCCCATAAATGATTTTCCAGTGTGTTTTTGTCTGCATGTACCTACATGCTTACATACCTATGTTTGCCATTGTAAATGTCCAACTAGGATACATTTGAAAGTGGGCTGAATTGTAATTGATTTGATTGAGATAATGGAAGAGTTGATGCTAACTCTTTAGGGATATGTGGCACCATTTGCAAGGCATATGCCATAGCTTCTATACAATTTTGAGTGACTCTTGGAGCAAAAAATATCTGATTCCAAGCAGAGTACCCTGCTATGAGCATCTCCACCAGAAAAACACGTTTTACATTCCACGCCCATCTTCTCTTTGTTCCTGGATTCCGCATTTACAGGCAGAAGGATCTAACCCAGTCTCTCCCATATGACAGCTGTCGCTGGTAGAACCTGTAGCAGGTTATCTAGGTTCATATGCTATAGTAGCAGCATTGAGAATATCAAACACATAGCAGAAGTGATGGCTTGGAAAGTTAATTTAAAAATTATGGTCCCTGTGCACTCTAATGAATGGCAAATGTTATTCCATTTGGATTCCCACCAGAGAATTTCTCAGATAATTTTGTCTTATTATAATAAAAAGGATCCAGACCTTAAAAGTACACCATCATATATAACTATGCCACATGAAAATCATGAAATGGCCAAAAGATGAATAATTACTGGATTCTGGTGCTTTGTTGCACCAAATATGCTTTGAAATAAGTAAACTCTTGGTTTTTGACAATTTTGTTGATTTTCCTGAATTTGTGATCAAACTGTCATTAATTTCTACACCTTAGGAACTGTGTCCTGTACAAATCTTTTAACTCTACAGGTGTTAAATTTTTGCTTGGGATCATGGTGAAAATATTGATGTTTTATCTGGTACAGATGGCAGCAGATCTTTCATTTGCATATTGTTGCTCTCTGTCTGGGGATGATGTTCTCTGAAGTTTGTCTGAAAGTAGAGTAGAAGGTTCAAAACACAATATTTCAGGAAAACTCCATCTGAAATGAGTTAATATTGGGCACAGATACATACATGTACCAGATGTTTCATTGCAGAGGAGGAAATAATTCCTTGATGTGTTCTCAAGTTAATAGTGCTTTTACAAACAGAGTAACTTGATCCTTTACTACATCAGAAACAATGGTTAGTATATATTTTGTTGTCATTCAGAATAAACTGTCTGCATTCACAAAGTGTGGAGCTTGGCGTTAGTGACTTAAGGCTACTTAGTGTTCTTCTTTTGCTGGAGAATCTTTGGGTCCTTCTGGATTGGCCACTATCAGTAAAGTCAGCTCTGTACTTTGGAAATACAATGTGATATTACAAAGTGGTATAACATAGAAAAGCTGATTGTCATATTCTTTTAAAAAGTATTTAGCTTTAGATATTTAAAATAACATTACAGGGATATAAATTTGGAAAGCTAGTGATAGTTTGTGAGTATGTGTGGATACTCTTCGATGAAAGAAATATTGTCAACTTTCAGTAATACCCAGGCCACTTTCCTCATCAGAACTCCTGCTTCCCAGTTGTTAACCTCATTCTATTTTTTTCATTTTCTTGGCTTTTAAATTTTAAAAACCACAAGTGTATTACTTACTTGTATTTGAATTTTCACGTACTACAGATAGATATGGTTATAATTTGCTATTTTCACATACTATACTTCTAAGATTGAGTCACTTTGATGTCTCCTATAGACAAGTTATTTTCATCAAGTATGTAATACTACATTTTATTAATATGTGGTAGATTATGTAAACTACTGTTAATGATCATTAGATGGTTTCTTTTAAAAGAATTGTTGCTATCAACATGCTTATATACCTTTTTTTTGAGACAGGGTCTTGCTATGTAGTTCAGGCTGGCCTGGAACTATGTAGCTCAGGTTCCAAACTTGCCGCAGTCCTCCTGCCTCAACCTCCCAAGTGCTGGAATTACAAGCCTGTGCACCATGCCTGCATTTTTGCTTTTTGAGGCAAGGTCTCAGTACGTAGTTTAGGCTGGTCTTGAACTCATTATATGGTTCAGGGTGGCTCTTGTATACATCTTCAAATGCACATGTGTGAGTTTCTCTAGGGCTTATACATAAAGGGGAAATTCCTGAGTTGTAGAGGAGGGATGGGGTGATATTCACAGGATAATACCCAGTTGTTTTTCCCCATATAAATCTGTGCTTCAGGGCAGCCAATATAAGCAATCCAAAATGGCAGATTATTCCTGCTGTGTGTTTCTGGTGTTACTGTGTAGGAATCCAGTTGTTTGTCATTGTTGCCATACTTGATATCATCAGGCATTAATTTTGCCCCTATGATGGATGCAAAGCAAAATCTTACAGTTTAATGAGCGTGTCTCTGATTCTTAATGAGCTTGAATATCTTTTCATTTGTCTTTTCAGTTGACACTTTTATTTTCTTTAAATAATCTAGATGTTGGCTTTTGATCAGTGACCTAGATGAAGAACATCTATTTTCTCCAATTTTTGGCTGCCTTTTCTGTGCTTTTTCTGAAGGTCCTTGGTGAACAGATTTTTGATAGTGGGACGCTGTAAGAATATACTGTAACTTATTAGGTCTGTTCATTTTTCCTTCTAGTTAGAGCTTTTGTGTATTTGGGTTGGGAGATCTTCTCTAAGGTCATAGAAATACATAGTTTTAAAATTTTTGAACTGTTTTGCTTTCAACTTTAAAGTCCTTATTACAGGAAGAATATTTATATGTACTCTAACAGCATGGCATAAATATCTAATATTGATTTTCTCATAATATATATTAACTGCTGTCTTGGCACTATTTATTGGATGGACCCTCATTGCCCATTGCCATCTTTGTTATATGTGTTTTTGAGCAATTGATTCTGTAAATTTACCTGTTCTGTGCCAGTGCCATGCTGCCCATGTGGTAGAGGGCATTGTAAATGAGAGGTCTTTCAGGGCAATCCTTGCCCTTCCGAAGTGTCCTGATGAGCAGTCTTCATCTCTGTCCTGTGACCAGCAGCCCAGCAAAGAGAGAAAACCAACCTTGTGCATATGTTGTTTTTATTCATTTTCTGAAATAGTTCAAACAGTCAGTAAGAGACTTTCTTAGAGCTCATCCGACAAAAATTCATTAAAATTACTATCTACAGAGAAGGCTCATTACATTGTATTGAGCTCAGTCTTCTTCATCCTGTTTCTTACAGACAAGTCTGAAAAGTTAGCAAGAATTTTTGAAGGTTGGCTTAGATTTTCTTGTGATTTCCCCAGAAAATTGTTTATATGTGAAAGACCAGGAATACTGTCAGAGGTCCTTGAGGTTGTCTTCCTGAAGGAGGAGAGAGGAGAAAGCAGATGAAAAGGACTGGTTCCTGTGAATATCAACTGCACTGCTGCAATATCTCACCTAACTCTCCGCGAGTCTGGGCTGGGTTCTTCTCTTCCTAGTGCTCTCACCTGATCTGGGTCACACACCCTGGGTGTCTTTGCGCAGAACACACATTCTTCCCTGAAAACTGGGTTGCCCAAGGTACCAGCCACGGAGGGCCGTCCAGTGGAGATGATGTAGCACTGCAGAGAGGAGACAGCTGTTAACTGCTGCCGCCTGAGGGTCTCTACTAGGCTGAGTCAGAATCCTTGGCCATCACTGGCAATCCCCATAGTCTTTGCAGAGCTCTTGGTTGAGTTTACTTGTTTGACCAAGGAAAAGCAGAGCACTCTACTTGATATGCCCTCAGTGAGCTGGAGGACAGAGCACATTGGCTGCGTGGCGCTGGCTTGCTGACCACATCCTAGGTCTGTCACCCAGGAGCCGTGAGGCTCGACTCCAGCTCTCTGAGCCACGTCCCTGTTGCCCGTGGGAGGGGAAGGGGAACGGTTTGCTGTCAGGGCAGCTCAGGGTCCCCCAGGGAGACTATGTGGGAGCTGGAGCCTGGGCCCCGGTGTGACCGCAGTGTGGTACTCTGGCCCCCGTGGGAGCCAGGCTCTTGGGGCTGCCTGGAAGGAGGAAGTGGCCCGCAGAGCTCGCTGATGGCTGGCAGAGGAGGAGGGCTCCCATGCCCACCCTGAGCGGTGGTACTCTCCCGTGTCTTCAGCTGCGGACTGAGGCTGCTCTGCGTAGCTGTGTTTCAATATTTTTCCTATTATTTGGACCCTGATATCTCTCTTGGTTATTCTCTGGCAACTGATCCTCTGGCCCTTTTATTTCTAACACACAACTTGGCTGTGTGTTCCTGTGAGTCTTTCCTCACTTTTGATCCTTCAGTACAACTCTTCTTGTTTTGCTTTGTCTGCCTGGTCAGCTCAAATAATCACAAGAATATAGTGCAAATAGTAAAAGTGTGGATATATGAAAATGAATTATATTAAATCAGTTATACTTGCCTCAACTAATCTGTCACTGAATATGCTTATAAGAGGTATGTATACTCATGGTTATGACATATACTTAATTATATAATTAGAATCAAATTAATAATTGACATATTAATAGGCAATAGTAACACTTTTTAACCCTCAGTGCACAGATGGAGCCAGTGCTCAAGGCACTTTTTTTATCTTGTCTGACTCTCAGGATGCCCGAGAGAGAAGTGCTAATGATCATTTTATAGCATGAGGGACCAAGTCCTTCTCTCAAGGTCAGACTGTGAGTGAGCGGTGAGTCTCTTCAGATATCCTGCAGCACCCACGGCAGAGAAAGCACCGTTCTCCAGAGACTTGCCGACTGCCCAGGGTCAGCTGAGACCTTCTGATGCTGAGCACACTGGGGACAGCTGGGACTTCCTGTGTGTACCCTTGGCTCTGCTGTGCTCCAGCTAGAACTAAAGCCATTCGAAGGGCCTCAGACCAGCTGCCCACCAGCTCCATCTCCCTCTGGAAATCACACTGAACGCTGGCAGTCAGAGCCAGTGCCAGGTTTCACAGAGGTGCTGTGTTGATGGAGAAGAGCTTGTGGGTGTGGAGAGACGTGATAGTTTGATACAATCTAAACAAAAACATTTACAGTGATATAATTTTATTTAGACTTCTAATTCCTATAACAGCTGGTTTTTATATAGTAGCTAATCCAGAAGGACTCGACTCAGAATCTTGCTCCCAGAAAACAGTGGTTTACCATGGCCAGAGTGTATGTGTATCAAATCAAATTGAAGTGCTCTTTGGTTGCAGGTAGTCATGG
The DNA here is from genome assembly GCA_004026965.1 of Petromus typicus. Taxonomy (NCBI): domain Eukaryota; kingdom Metazoa; phylum Chordata; class Mammalia; order Rodentia; family Petromuridae; genus Petromus; species Petromus typicus. Next base: position 47,237 of record PVIR01002735.1, read on the forward strand.
TGTGGAACGGTACAGTTGGTCTTAAGTTTTAAGGAATTATGGAACATTTGGCATGTACCAAAGAGTATAGGTTTATATGTGTATACTGTGTGGTTTACCTATAAAATGTAGCTTCCCAGGACTTCTTCCATAGCTCATTCTCTGCTTCTTTCCCCTCCTGGAAATTGTCAATGTCTTGATTGTATTTTTTCATTCTCTTGCTTTCCCTTACTTTTACTGCATATATCACAAATTTGTTCATATATTTTTAGATTTTTCTGTTTTGAACATCAAAAACTGATGATGTACCCTCTGTTTCGTGATTTGGTGTTTCTGTAGTAAGTCCACCACAATCTGTGGGCTATCCATTTTTCATTTCCTGAATAATCTATTCTTCCATTGTGTGAGTATGCACAATTTTTAAGTATCTAGTTTTTTCCTTTGGATTTAGATGGGTATCTTTTTGGGACCCAGAAAGTAAGGTGGGTAAAGTTAGTCAGGGACCAAATGTGGAGACTTTGTAGCCCACCAGAAAGAGTGTCCAATTTATTCTCAATCCAGTGAGACTTCCAATAGGGATTCCAAGTAGGAATCATTAGGATTGAATTTTATTATTTTCTTCATTTTTATCTTATAAAGTATCCTGCTTATTTTGAGAGACAGCCTTGTAAACAGATTATTGTGGTGTAGTAACTGGAGGACAGGATAACGTGGGAGGGTCAGCCCCCACTGCACTAACACTGGTAACAAGTCGTCTCTGCACCAGCTAGATACTGGCCATGCTCTTTGGATTAACCACCACCTACAAGCTGGCCATGACTTGGCTAACAGATTTCAGTATAAATCACCCACAGTATTTCTCTTTTCAAAGTATTCTACCCCAGTTACTTAACCCTTGACACAAAAAACCTACTTTGCCTCAGTTTGCTGTATTTGTCTGTGCTGTAGGACAAGCCATTAAGAATTTGGTGAAGGAAGAATCTGGGAAAGTGTCTGGGAGAGAGAAATTAGAGCAAAAGGACTGGACTAGAGAGAAGGAACTTAGGGGGAGAGGCACACTCAGGGCAAAAGGGGGATCAGAAGAGGTTGCTGGTTTTTAAGGAACCCACAAAAGGGGTCCTTTTGGTTTTCTTCTTCAGAGGCCGTTGGTGACCACATTTGCTAGCAGTTTAGGAAAGATGTGGGGATAAAGCCGCTGGGGACCTGAGGAAGCCATGTGTATCCAAATATCAATATAATATATTCAGTTAGGAGAGAGGTGTTCTAAGTAGCAAAGATGGGGACAGGCATAGAAGTGAGACTGTGAGAAAGTAAAATGTCATGTTAAGATTTAGACTAAGAAATGGGAATAACTAGGGGACCTCTCAGTGACTTTCCTGCACTTTGACCCAGTATCATCTGTCATTCTTTGCTCCAGTTAGTGACTTACCTTTGCCACAATCCCAGTGACAGGAGGACAGGATGAAGAGGAGGAAGGACCCTTCTCTGCACATGAGGACAAGTGATCCTAGTGAGGTTTCCTTCATATAAAGTCAAAAGTTATAAACTCATAAGTCTTTGAGTTTATCTGACAGTTGAAGGTACACCTTCATATTGCTTGTTCATTTCTGGTCACATCAATGTGGTGGTGAAGTTACAGGCTTGATTTTGTCAACATACTTGGCTTGGAAGGTGGCTGGGGGTTGCGGACACACACCTAGGCGTGTCATGGAGCATGAGCTTGGGTACTGTAGCAGAACCCTCTCAGGCTTCTGTTCCTTTGTTATCTGGCGGGGAGGGGGGCTGTCCTCGGGCCCAGCTACAGACTTTCCGTGGAGAACACTGAGGTGAGACTCAGCGTGGTGCCTCCAGCAGGCTTCCGGCCTTCCTGGGAAAACCCTGCGTCTCAAGGAGGATTCAGCTGCCTTGAAGAGGGATGCTGGCGTGCAGAACAGCCGAGGGACAGGAGGGAGCAGCTGGCTGAGGGGAGCGGCTCACCTGGCCGCTGTCTTGGGAGAAGCGCGGCTGTGCCCTTCCTCCCAGTGTAGAACCCGGAAGATGCCCTCTGCAGTGTCTGCTCATCATGATACAAATTTGAACTTTCCTCAGATTATGGAGAACACTTTACAGGGAAAAAACTACTTTCCAGGAACCACAAATAACTTTCAGTAAGTCTTGGGTATTTATTTTCTGTTAAATAATAGGTACAATTATATGATTTGTAAGGTTCTTGGCAGGATAGTCTGACAAAAAAATAATATGTTACTTGCTTTTATTCAAAAATGAAACAACACACGGGCCGGGGATATAGCTCAGTGGTTCCGGCGCCTGTCTTGCAAGCGCAAGGGCCCGTATTCGATCCCAGTAACCACATACAATACTCGGCATGGAGACTCACGCCAGCAGCAACCAGTTCCACATACCACAGTGCCGGGTGTTGTGGCTCACGCCTGTAATCCCAGCACTTGGGAGGCAGAGGCAGGAGGATTGCTGTGATGTGAGTTGGAGGCTGAGCTCAGGGCCAGCCTGAACTACAAAGTGAGACCCTGTCTCAAAAAACCTAAAAAAAATATAAAGAAACAACATGGGACTTTAGCTGTCACTGAAATACCATTTGGGGAATGGTGGTGGATTGATAAATGACCTAGGAGGTCTGTACTTTGCATATTCATGTTTATCTTGTGAAATGCTTATATTTTCTACTATAATATTTATTTACTTATTTTTGTGGTATGAAGGATTGGACTCAGGACTTTCACATTGAGCTACATCTCCTGCTTCTTAAAAAACTTTTAAAAAGTATTAAAATTTTTTAAAAATTTATTTATTTATGTATTTTGAGACAGTCTCAGTAAACTGTCCAGGCCTGTCCTGAACTTGCCATCCTCCTGCCTCATCCTCTCAAAGTACTAGGCGTTTTTATTTTTGCCTATGGATCTCATTGAGGTGGTCCTGATTTCTCCTTTGAGAGCCTCTACTTTTTCTGAAGAGGTCTTTCTACAGAAACATCTGGAGCATCCTGTGTGGTTAACACAACACCATAATTTATGGAGAGCTTATGTTTTGCAAAATTGACTTCAGGAAAGCTTTGTGCTGAACATGTCTACACCAGAGTTCATCTTTCCATAGCCATCTGCTCGCTCTAATGAATTCCCTACTTCCAGCACCTCCCCTGTGGTCTTCAGGCTATTCTTTGGCTTCACAAGGAGGATGTCAGACTCTGGCATTGCTGCTGCTGTCAGTTAAATAGCATCCTGTTAGGATCTTGTGTGCGGCTGTGTTGAAGCCAAGAATTGTCTCCGTGTAACAGGAAGTGATGTTGGGTGGTTGTGCAGACGATAATAAAGTGCTTGGCCTTGACCATTCCTCCACAAGCTTCCAGGCCATTTTCAGGGCTTCGGTCCTCTAGAAGCATTCGATTTCTGGACGTGTAGACAACATGCAAACCCAAAGCAAGCAAACAACAAGCGTGCAAACATGTTTTGGTTCTTCTTGGTGCTCTTGTGTGTACACTGTCGTTAGACTGTCAGGAATCTTCTTATAAATTCTACTCGTCTTGTTAGCACAAGCTTGCCCCCTTTGCCTGTTTAGAGTTGCCAGAATTTTACTGATACAAATCTGTCTTTTGGACTAATCTGTCTTTTGTGGCTTGAATTTTTTAGTTTCAGGATCCTTGGACGTCTATAGTAGTGATGGCGAACCTTTTAGACACCCGCTGTGCAAACTGCAACTCAAAACCTACTTGTTTATCGCGAAGTGCCAGCACTATATACTTGAATAGTGAGGTTTTAATTTAGACAAAAGCAGTTGATACACTTGGCCTACGTGCCACCAGAGGGCTGTCTGTGCCTGCTGCGGCACCTGTGCCCTGGGTTCACCATCCGTAGTCTACAGCTTGGGAGCTGACTGTCTCTCCGAGATCGGAAGTCCTGCTGCTGGTAGAAGCTGTGTTTTGAATCATGAGACACAGGGTCTTGTATTTCAGCAATTTGTAGTTGTGAATTAAGAACATCTGTTTTTTTCTTCCTCCGTCCATTCACAGATATAAGAGTCTATGCCTTGGGGTAGACAGTGCACTTAGTACTCTTTCTCATGCAAATGTGGTGTTATATTTACCTCTTTTGTTACATGAGGCACAGTCAACATGTGACACTCAAGCTCACAGTTCTCTGCGCTCTCTGGTCAGTATGTGAGTGAGGAAGCCGTCCGAGGTGGCCTACAGCTTCAGGTTCACTGGCTCTGGGGAACATGTACATCCACTTTATTTTCACTTCTAAGATGTCACTGATCTCTGGTTTTGGGACAGAAACTTTGATCTATGGTTGTGTTTTTTCATCTTTGATTATTGAGATGAGAAGACATCCTCTGGATGGTAATCTTGAGCCTTTTTTCTAATGGAGTAGCAGAAATAGCAAGATTTGCTTGCATAACTGGCCCCATCGCTGTGAGGAAGAGCACAGGCTGTCCTTTCCCACATGTCCCCAGAAATCCCATCATCTTGATTTACTGTTGAAAACAGAGAGAAAAGCCTTTAAAAAATAATTACTCGCTTTTCCCTGTGGCTGTGAGTATAGCTGAAGCCCGCAGTAAGTTCTTGGTGTCTGGACATATTTGTGTCAAGCGACTTCAGAGCTAAGAGGCTGCAGAGTCTGCAGCCTGCGTGGAGAGGCCCCCGAGGGCCCAGCGTGTGCTGGTCGTGCAACCTTCCACTGCAGTACTGAGGAGGAGACATGGCCATGGGGAGGAGAGCTCCTCTTCGTGCCTGTTCAAAGAGCCAGAGGCAGAAGTGGCTGCTGCCTGACTCCTGCACGGTTGCTAGAGTAGACCAGTCAGCTGCTTGGTTCTCCCAGATCCAGTGTTCAGACCAGGGTTGTAAGAAACATCCAGGGGGGAGAATGTCTGACAGAGCGGAGCATGTTGCAGATGCCTGTAATCCAACCCTGTGTGAGGCTGAGGAAGGAGTATTTCTAGTCTGAGCCCAGCCTGAGCAATCTAGAAGACACTATCTTAAAAACAAACAAGTGAGAAAGACTGGGGATGTAGCTGAGTCAGAAAGCCCTGGTTTCAGTATCCAATACTACTGAGAAAAAAAGTCACGCAGATACTTTAAATCCTGCAATTGCTTTCTTGACAACAAGCAGCTATATTTGATTTTATAGTAAAAGTTTTTTTTTCTTTTTGAGATAAATTTTTTTAAAAGTGACTTTATTGGTATATTTTATACATACAGTATAATCACATTTTATACATACAGTATGATCACTTTTTTTTTAGGTTTTTTGAGATAGGGTCTTGCTTTGTAGTTCAGGCTGGCCCTGAGCTCAGCCTCAGACTCACATCACAGCAATCCTCCTGCCTCTGCCTCCCGAGTGCTGGGATTACAGGGTGTGAGCCACCACGTTGGGCACTGTGGTATGTGGTACTGATAGTTGCTGGGCGTGAGTCTCCACACCCAGTATTGTTATGTGGTTACCGGGGATTGAACCTGGGCCCTTGCCCTTGCAAGATGGGTGCCAGAACCACTGAGCTAAATCCCCAGCCGGATCACATTTAACATAGAGAACTTGTACCTGTACATGACACACCTTGTCTGGATTCTCATTTCCCCATTCCATTGCCCCTCCTTCAACTCCTTCTGCTATATACATAAGCTTTGTTTCCTTTTTTTCTATTAAATTTTTTCTTTCCCTTTCTTACTTTCCCCTACACAGCTTTTCCCTTTTCTTTTGAAAGTTTGTTTTTTAGGGAGTGCTTTTAAAATTTTTGTTTACAAATTTTATTTGAAAAAACTTCTATTATTATATGTCTGTGATAACAATCCCATTCATCCTGAGGATGATACACTTATCGTATCCTGATCGTTTTTTATTCCCTTCCCACCTCCCATCCCCCTCCCCGACTTTCTTTCATTACCATGAAGTCTATAGCATGTCTGTTTCCTTTCATCTTAATCCTCAATGTCGCTTGTTGCATACCTCTAAAAGATTTTTTTTTCATACTTTGATTTAACTTAATTTTGTCCGTCAAGATGACTAAAATGGGGTGATTCAGTGGCAGGATGAGTGATTTCATGAGTTCCCAGGTCTTGAGCCTTGAAAATGCTCTCTTGAGACAAAAAAATCGGAGGTAGCTCTGACCTCTCGACTGCTGTTCCTGGAGAATTCACACCTTTGAATATTTTCTGTTTCACAACTTCTATCCCACATTCGATAGAAGTTGTGAAACAGAAAATATTCAAAGGGAAAAGAGGGGTAGGGGTGAGTAATGAGAAAGAAAAACTGTGAAGATACAAAAAGTAAACAAAGCCTGTGTTTGTAGGGGCAGGGGAGTTGCAGGATGGGCAGGGAATGGGAAAAATGAAAATCAATTGTGCCATAGAATGGTACAAATTCCTAATGCTGAGTGTGAACACGATGTGTGTGTATATATAAAATGTACCAATAAAGAATAAATTTAAAAAATCATTTAAATCAATTAAAAATATGCAAAGGCATACTCTTTTGGGAAAAAATAAGGATCATGATACATCATGTACAGATACAAATTCTCAATGTTGAACGTGATCATAATGTATACCTAAAATGTACCAATAAACTCGTTAAAGAAAATATGTAAAAAATAATTTACACCTGGTGTGTGATGTTGCTAAGGTCAGGCAATGAGTGTAAATATCATTCCTCAGGCTGGTTTCCTGGGATTTATTTAGACTTAAAAAAGGAAGAAGAGGGAGGAATCCTCTTTTGGGGTAGGTTTAGTGAACCATCTGAAAAGAGGATAGAAGTTGACATTGTCTGCCTCTGTGGAGGACCAGGGGAGAATTAAGGTCCGATTGGCCTCTGCTGTGAGCACCTCAGAGAAAGGCTGCATCAAGGGTGATTAATTAGGAGAATATGGGACAGCTGAGGCTAAGTTGTTTACCAGAGAAGGTGCTAATGGATATTGGAACCAGAGGAACCATGTGTTACCTTGATTGCTCCTGCCCGTGTTTGGGTGAATAAAAGCGAGGTGAGGGGGTGGTTTCTGCTTCTCTGCCTGCTGGAGGTAAGAGCCTCTCGGCTGTCTCCGTGTCGAGCCGATTCCATATCTGTATATAATTCATCCGTGTTCAGCCCCCGAGCAGGGCCGGCAGGGTGAGTGGGCCACCAGTGGTGCTCATGGTCTCGCGGGGGACCCTGGAGTCACCTCTGTACTCAGGGAAGCTGTTTAGCATTGCTCTCCTTGGCTGTTTATTTTTGTTTACCTATGAAAAGATGGTGTCTGTTGTGCATTTTATTTTCTTTTGCAGATAGGTTCAGTCAGAGACAGGATTAACTACTGGAATGTGTAGCTTGACTGAGGAACACGAATTTGGAATCTTGGGCTCTTATCAGGATAGGACCTTGCAGAGCCTTAATACAGCCTATAAAATATGGGTGATGGTTTCTGAATTAACTCTTAAGGGTATTAAATGACCAAGAACCTGGCCTTTGTGTTTCTTTAAGGTTAGCAGTTACTATGTTCACTTAAAATGATTTTTGTTTTTTATTTATTTTTAGTATTTTTGAGACAGGGTCTCGCTTTGTAGTTCAGACTGGCCCTGGACTCACTCTGAAGCCCAGGTGAGCCTCTAGCTCCCGGAAATCCTCCTGCCTCCCTCTCCTGAGTGCTGGGATTACAGGCGTGACCCACCATGTCCAGAAAAATGGATTTTAAGATAAAGTTAGGCTGCTGTTGTGACAATCTTTTGTAATACTGACTAGATTAGTGACTTTGTTAGACCCAGAAAGTTAGCACTGTAATTCTGCAGTGTGGCCCGGAGGGCAGCGGTCTGCATCCCTGAAGAGGTCCTCGCCAAAGCCCAGATGCGCTAGCTCCTGGATCTTGGATGTTTAGCCTCCAGAATTGTGGAAAATAAATTTTTGTTCTTTACCAGACTGTGGTTCCTTTTTAAAGGCAGCACAAACTAAGACTGTTTAGCAGTAAGGTTGCTGAATGTAGCTTTAATTTCAGTTTTTCTGAGAAATTGTCATACTGTTTTCCACAGAGGCTGCACCATTGCATATTTCCACCGAGAGTGCAAGCGTGTGGTTTCTTCACAGTACCACCAATGCGTTTATTCTGTCCTTTTGATAATGGCCAGCCTAATCCTATGTGGTGATGCCTCACTGAGGTTTTGCTTTGTAGTTCTCGTATTTGGAGATACTGAGCACCTTTTCTGTGCTTATTTGCTGCTTGCATGTTTTTAGAAAACTATTCACATCTTTTGATAACTTAAAAACTAAGGATGCTTGTGGTTGTTGTTGAGTTACAGTATTTTTGGTATTAACTCCTTATCAAATATATTATGCAAATTATTTGCTGCTCTCCTTTTCACTGTTTCCCTTTTGTAGAGGCATAAAGTTTGATGTAGTCTTACTTGCCTATTTTTGGCTTTTGTTGCTTGTACTTGGGCATCATAGCCAAGAACTTATTGCCAGATTCAATACCCTGCAGTGTGTTGTTTTCTTCTAGGAGTTTTACTGGTTTAGATCTTATGTTTTAGTTCTTTGATTCATTTTGAAGTGTTTTTGTAAATAGTGTAAACTAAGGGTACAATTTCACTATTTGTTACAGAGATACCCAGTTTTCCCAGTACTATTTCATCCATTGTCTTGTTGGAAACCATTTGACCAGACATACAAGGGTTTATTTATGGGTCTTGTCATCTGGCATTGGTCTATTTGTATCTTTATGTCAATACTGTATCTCCTTGGTTAGTGTTGCTTTGCTATGTTTTGAAATCAAAAAGTGTGCAGCCTCTCATCCTTTTTTCAAGGGTTTTGGGCTAATTTGAGTCCCTTTAAGGTTCTATATTAATTTTGTTTTTAAAAAATATCTGCTAAGAGTATCACCACAGTTTTTTTAGGGATTAACAATAATACTTAAGTAACAATACTTAAGCCAACTGCACTCTTGTCTGCCTCTGCCTTTTTCTGTCTACCTCCACCCTTCTCTATTTCTCTTTAACTCTGTCTTCCTACCTTTCTTTGTCTGTCTCCCACCTCCTGCATTGGGGATTGGAAGCAAAACCTTTCCATAAACCTATAGCTCCAGGGATTTTTTGAGACAGGGTCTAAGTTGTCTAGGCTGGACTGGAACTAGTGATCTTCTGCCTTAGCTTCCTCAGAGTGCTGGGATTATAGGCCTGTGTTCCCTCACCTGGCTTGTATTGAGCCTTGGACAAAACTATTAGTCTTAACAAGAAAAGTGAGCTGTTGGCCATGAAATAGTTTTGCTTTTCTGTGGGGTGCATGACCCAGTGTGTGTTGATTGGGGCTAGATGAGAAGACAGCGCAAGTGCATTTTATATTCTGTGAACAAATGATCCCCATCTCTGTGATTTAGTCATAAACACCGGGCGTTGGCTATTGTTGACTAATACTTGTTTTAAGTGAAAACCCCTCATATCACAATTTCTGTTAACAGGTGACCAATGGAAATCTTGGGCAGAGGGCTAAGTAGGTGATAAGCATTTTCTGATTGCTACTGTTCTTTGCTGAGTATTTGTAACATTTTTGGGTTGAGTTCCTTAAGAGACAATAGGGAGTGTTTTTTCTATTTAGTGTCCTGATTAACTGAGGTGGTACTGGCCCTTTCACTTTTCTTCTGCGTTCTCATTACCTGCCATGAGGTAGGCGGGGGAGTCCAGTAGGAGGGACTTCAGGGAGTTAGGTGACCCATTCAAAGGCTAGTGTTCATAGTGGTGGTGTGCCAGCATGATCCTACATTTCCTGCGGCCACAGCTTGTTTTCTCTCCTGAACAACATTGGTTCAGGTAGTTCTTGGTATATTTGTTTGTAACTCTAGACACCGTTTTCTCATGAATATGAGAAACCACACAGTAAACTATGGGTACACTTAATTAGCCTTTGGCCAGTGCCTTTATCCAGGAGTTGGAAGATCATGGGCAATATTATTTACAGTAAAACCCAAGAATGGGAAGAAGGCAGAGATTATTTGATTTTAGCCAGAGCGCTTAGGGTAGAGCAATGGGACTGTTAAATGTGACTCACAAAGAGCCCATTTCTTTTATTTTTATTTTCCTTCATTTCTTTTAAGGGTGCTCTTTCAAATTAATCAGTGAATGAGTATTCTTTACTATGAATCACCTGGGATAGTATTCTATGTAATATACATGAATTATTTGATGTTGCTTAGATTCCAGACCTAATGATGCAAATAAAACAGGTATGTTCAGCCTTTTTGAAAGTCCAGAATCCATGGCAGGATGACACCTGTTGGGAGTTTCTTTGAAGAGTGCCTTTCTCTGCATTGTAGAAATGTCTGGAGTGTTAAGTGACCACCTCTAACTCAGCACTATGATGAGAGTCACTGATCAAGACGAATGTGCGGTACTTCTTGTGTTCCACCCCTCGGCATCTTTCACTTCTCTGGCCAGTGAGCACTGAGTCATGATTTTGAGGAAAATGCTATGAAATTTGGAAACTAACATGGGTCTCTTCTGTGTAACTCATTTTCTTGCTTTCCAGAAACAAAGTAAGATGCACATTTTCTGTTAATGTTAAAACTATCAAGTTTGTATAAAGAGGTGCAGATACACTGCAAAATGCTATGAAGCAAAATCATAGCCATTAAGACTTGGGCTAAATTCTGGAAGAGTGTATTTGTTACATCTTTGTCATTTTTTCTTACTACACTTAACAATATTTTAATAAAAATACTTCTGAGGAAAAGACTGCTTTTCTGTTGAGTTAAATGTCTCATAACTGCCATTCTGTCTTTAATTTTTCTAAAATGTGAAGCCATAGAATCCTTTGACGGGAACATTAGAGAAGTTTTGCTTTGAAATAGTTTCCTTTGCATTCTTTTTTTTAGGTTTTTTGAGACAGGGTCTCGCTTTGTGGTTCAGGCTGGCCCTGAGCTCAGCCTCAAACTCACATCACAATCCTCCTGCCTCTGCCTCCCGAGTGCTGGGATTACAGGCGTGAGCCACCATGCCCGGCACTGTGGCATGTGGTACTGGTTGCTGCTGGGTGTGGATCTCCACACCCAGTATTGTTCTGTGATTAATGGGGAATTGAACCCGGGTCCTTGCGCTTGCAAGACAGGCGCCGGAACCACTGAGCTAACTCCCCGGCCCTTCCTTTGCATTCTTAAGTGTTTCTTTTGCATTTAGTTGTGAGTTGCTGGCAGAGCATGGATGTGATTTGAGAATTTCTTAGCATTTGTTTCCCTTTCTAATACAGGCAATGAGGAAGCTGGCTTAGAAATCCAGAGAAGAGACGCCATGTGCCGTCACAGTTCTCCCAGACACGTAGGCGACAAGATGATTAGTGAACTCATCATTGCTAAGGCTGCTGTTGTTTGTCCCCCTGTGTACTGTGCACAGGGGAGACCCAGCCTGGGAGAAGACTTTGCAGGAGGGTAGGTCTGGGAACATGTGGTGGTGATGGCAAGTCTAGTACAGTGGTGTCAGGTACAAGGTGGTTGTCTTAGACAGGAAGGTATGGGCAGGGCCCAGAGGATTAGACAGGTAGGGGCTGAGACCAGAGTGCTTAGGGAATCCTTCATGGACCACCCTTCTAGACCCCGACTCTGAGCCTAACTCATCTTCGGTGTTGAATTAGGAGGAGTGAACAGGTCCTCCTGAGGTGTTCTCACTGGAGAGAAGGATGGCAAAGCATCTTTGCTCCTCCAGGAGCCTGGTAGGGAGACCAAAGGATGAAATTGTAGCTGCTAGTTTCCAAACACCAAAGCTTCTCTCAATAGACAACAGTTCTCCTCTCCTGGGAGGGGATATATTCCAGGATCTCAGTGGATGCTTGAAAGTATGGGCAGTACATAATATACAAGATTGTGATAAAGTCTGATTAACAATTTTACTTAATAGTAAAATAGTACAACTATAACAGTATACCATAATAAAATCAAGACGGTTGCTGCTTTTGCTCTTTGGAGTAGTTAGTAAAATCTTACCAGGATACAAGTGCTGTGACACCATGGTAGTCCATCTCATCACTGAGATGGCTGCAAAGTAGCTGCACGGACAGTGCAGACCAGTAGACAAATGGATGACTCGCTTCCTATGGAGGCCAAAGCAGGTGACCTGCAATTTCACCGTGTTACTTAGGCTGAGAGCAATTTCAATTTTAAAACATTTCTTCCTGATTTTTTAAAAAGTTTGTTTTGAGGCAGGGGTCTCACTTTGTAGGTGAGGCTAGCCTCCAACTCACAGCCATCCTCCAGCCTCTGCCTTCTGAACACTACTTCCTGATGTATGTTTAATATTTTAAAATCTAAGTTAATAGCTGATAAGTCAAATTACAGAAAGCAAAGCTGACTTTGAGAGAAACTGACTACTGTAATAGTGGAAGGAGCCCTGGGCTATAATTCTGCCTTTAAATTTTTTTTTCTAAACCCTAGTTTTTTCTTCTTAATGTAAAATGGGAATTTTTTCAGCAAGGCTATATTCAGATGTAGTTTGTGTAAATGCTTATGGAATATCTGACATCTATATAGTGACCAGTAAGTTTCTTAAATCTTTCTTGAATAGATAGGAGGATATGTCCAAGCTCCGCTAGCTGTTTTAATTTTACTCAAGATGGTAAGTTTATGAATAATAGGTTTTTTGGTAATTTTCCAGTCTGTTTATTTTAACTACGAAAGTTAATAGTACACATTTTGTGAAATATTGTATAAAAATTATAGAGAATGCAATACACAAGTTTTGAAATAAATTTAAAATGAAAATTAAGTCAGTCTCTGACTTGGTACTTAGGCAAATAATCAGTGTCGGAATTAAATTAGTTGCTTTTCTTAACCAGATTTGGTACCAGAGAGGCCTAACTCTGGTCTTGTCAGTGGATGAGTTAGTAGTCTTGAGTTAGATCTGTTTTCTTCACCAATAAAGGGAGTGATGTTACCTGTTTCATATGTAGATGTGTGTAATAAATGATACACTATGCTGTAATTTTTGGGAAACAAGTATTCAGAAATGTTAGCTATGTTTATTGTCATTAAATTGTGATTTAGACGTTGTCTGTGGTACTGGAGATTAAACCCCTGAACGACACCAGCCCCTCTTTTTTTGAGACAAGATCTTGCTGAGCCCATAAGTGGCTCAGACTGGCTCACAGTTCTATCTCAGTGGTATTGAAGAGTAACCCAGAGGAATCCAGGCATCTCTTTACCATCTCAGGAATAACCTTTCAAGGAAAAAATAGCAATGTTTTCCTTTTTATAAGAAATTGTTAGCTACAAGTGTCAAATGGTAAAGTAAGGAACAACTGAGTATATGCTGCCTAAAGAATGCTTAGAGATGTGTCTTTGGGCTTTTAATGTTCTAATTAACAAATGGTCTCTGATGGCACTTTAGTCATGTTAAATATACAGACAAGGCAAAATCTTTAAAAATTGTTGGATTGGACAACCTTCATAGAATAAAACACATGGAAACATGGCTTTATAATCTTGCCTCTGTATGTTTTATGGTATATCTTGTGCTATGCCAAGGGTTTTCATGTTTTATTTTATTTTTTTTCACAAAATTGTAATAGTAAGCTACATTAAAACAAATGCTGTTTCCAGCTACTCTTTAAATATATATATAATTACTAAGTCCTAATTACTAATAATATTTAAAAAATATAATATATAATTACTAAGTCCACTTGGAGGTGTTTTTCTTTGGAAGTTCAATATAATTTTTCATATATTAATGATTTATTACACCTTTTTATTCTTACATGCTATCTCTAATGAGTATTAAGTTGCTATGTGTTAATAGCTCTCATTTCATCCAATTCTGTTGCTGTTCTGTCAGTAACACAATGACTTAACTATGGTTTTATAGTCTGGTAATCCTTTTTGCTTTTTTATGTTAACATGTTTTTAACTATGTGTTCTGGGTATTTCACATTTGGATGTAAATTTAAGAATAAATTAATCAAGGATTATTATACTGCTGCTAATTTACTTGGAGTGGGAGTGTATTTATTTTGGAGCAATGCACAACTTGATCATTAAAGTTGTGTTATTTATGAACATGTTATCCCTCTGCATTTATTTTGATCTTCACTAGGAAAGTCTTAGTTACCTTTGTGAATTGTTATGTATCTTTTGCTGTTTATATTTTAATTAGTTCATATTTTCTTTGCTGAAGTGAAATATTTAAAAAATGTGTATATATGTATTCTGTTCCTGGTATACATGGAATTTATTTAGCTGCCTTTATAAACACTCAAATAATTTGCACGGAGATTTTGTGGCCAATCATCCTTTCTGTGAATAACATCCTTTGTAATCCTCAAACCTTTCCTTTCGTCATATCCTGTTACACTAGCTCATCTTCAGTAAGCTTTCAGTAGCAGAGGTAAAAAGTGGGCATTACCCTTGATCTTTGCTATAGGCTTTGGTACATTTTATTAAATTGAAGTTTCTATTTATCTCTTTTATTAATGTCTTTAAAAGCAAGCTCATGTCAAAGTAGTTTTACTTAACCAGTCTTACTGTTTTTTCAATCTCTTAATTAGATATCCCTTAATTATGTAATCATAACATTCAGGTATTGAGGCAAAGTCTTTGAGAAAAAAGGACTTGGTTTTTTTTCTTTGTAGTTTTTTGAGACACTCTTTGTAGTTCACACTGACCCTGAACCCAATCTGGTAGCCCAGGCTAGACTCTTACTCAAGGCAATCCTGCTTCCTTCTCCCAAGTGCTGGGATTACAGTCATGAGCCACCACGCCTGGCAGGACTTGATTGTTTTTAATCACATGAAAAAGAACCAGCATGATTAAAGGACATTTCTGATGCATTGTGAGTGTGACAATAGGGGTGTATCAAACCATTGGTAAGTGAAGGGTGATGTCATCTTGTGGGAATGGGGGTGTCAGGGTTTGAAGAGAGCCCAAAGAAGACGTAGATAATTGGAGCTGTGGCTTCAACAATAAAAATTGAAATGAATAGAAATACACAGCTCCTGTGAACTTGACATTGCACTTTGTAAAGCAGAGTCTTGTGACTTTGATGCAGTTACATTTTTGGTAGGAGTTGGAGGAGAAAGCACAAGAATTGAAGTCAGTGGACTGGTCTGTGAACATAAATTTGTAAGGTAGAGGGGTACAAAGTTAGGAAAACTAGGGAGCTATAGAGAGGATTAGTTTAAAATGCTTAGTTGATTTGATCCACTACAGGTGGTGGTGGGAGGGTTGTGGCTTAGAGAATTAAATAGGAACAGGTGTGATAGAGATATTTTTTTGAAATATGTTGAAGCAGTAGAAATGATGGAAAAAGGTTGTGATTTGACACAAAAATTAAAGGTAGTACAATGTTTCAGAAAAGTTTTCCGAGGTAAAGGCAAAGTCAATTTTCTGACCATGGCATCAGTTTTGGTGGAATGGTTTCTAGAAAGCACTATTGAGTCAGTTCTAGACAGATTGCCTGAAGGTGAAATGACCCATTTCTTCCATGTGGGATATGTACACTTTTTTTATTATAGGGCTGTTTATTTTATATATTGAGCCTACAAAAGTGTCAAGCTAGTTATTCTGCCATTATACAAATATATTACCATAGGAACTGTGCCTCATTTCTATGAAATATGATGTGTACTGTTTAATCATTGGATCTTACATGAATTAGACTATATATATATATTTTTTTTTTCTTTTTCTTTTTGAGTGTAGTTCAGGCTGACTCTGAACTCACTGTGTAACCCAGGCTAACCTCGTACTCACAGCAATCTTCCTGCCTCTGCCTCCCGAGTGCTGGGATTATAGACATGAGCCACCATGCCTGGCCAGACTTCCAATCTTTATTAAATATCATTGGTAATATTTTCTTGACTTTTTGTATATGTATAGGTATTTTGACTTGTTAGTGTTTATAAGTATGGGAAAGGGTCTTTTTTTAAAAAAAATTCAAATTTTATTGGTAATCATTGTTTTTAATGTTGCCTTTTAACTGTTGAAAATGAGAGTAGGTTTTCAATGTGGAGAATTGCTTTGTTCTTGGTGGTATTTTGACCTTGAGTGCTATAAGGAAAGGCTAGTAAATGGCAAAAAATCTTCCTGTGACATTCATCAAAGTCTGGATCCAGTAAATACTCAGAATTTATTTTGAAAGTCACATTTTTTAGGGCCTTGGGAAACTTGAGAAAGATTCAGAAAGCCAGTATGGAAGAAAGTTTTTGAATACCTATTTTCTCTTTTTAAAAAAGTGATAGTTGAAGTGTAACCTAAGAAAGGTATTCAGCAACACGAAGAGTTACAACCTAATAAAATTACTGTCAGGTCAATTCTTTATGTTCAAACTCCAGCAAATTTGGTTAAGTCCAGGTAAATGCCACATAAATTGTTGTCACATTAATCCAGTTAGGTTAATTTTGATAAGTGAGCGTTATGCCTATTACTTTGTAGGCTCCTGCAGAGCACATGAAATGAATGCTAGATGTAGTTTTTCTCTTCAAGGAAATGCTTCTTTCAGGATAGAACTAAGACATGCAATATGGATTAGCATGAAGTTGCATCACTTCAGATTCTCTTAACTCTGGATCTTTGAAAAATCATTTTAGGTCTACAACCATTTATACATAGAAAAATTGAATGTAAAATAGTTTACTAAAAATTGAGATGTCGGATATAGACTTAAAGTGAATGAAAATTATACTAATTTGAATTTATTTCATACTTTTTTATCCAGGCATGATAGTGCATGCCTGTAATCCCAGGATTCAGGAAGGATGAGGCAGAAGAAGCACAAATACAAACTCAGCTTGAGCAGTTTAGTGACTTAATGAAGCTTTGTCTCAAAAAAAAAAGTTCTGGGAATATTGCTTAGGGTGAAAGCCCTGAGTTGGATAACCAGTCAGGATAACCTCTCCAAAAGAACTTCTCAAAACAAACTCTCAGGAAACAACAAAAACAAATTTTGTTTAGCATATTATTTATTTGTGTATTGGAATCATTTCTTAGCATTTGTCAAATACATTTATTAAGTGCTTTATAATTTAAAATTTATCTAAGCTGTAAGAGGAACCCTATGGAGTAGGATGTTTTTACTATATAGGAAAGCAAGATTAACAGTTTGCCCAGTGCCGTACAACTAATGTGGAGAGTGCTGGGAATTAAGCCCAGTGGCACTTTACCTGCCTGACAAGCAAAAGATCTTGAGTTCAACTCCTGGTGCCAGAAAAACAAAATAACTAAGGTAGAGGAAGAGATAGTTTGAATTCTGGAAATCTAGTTCTGTTAACGTTGTTTCTTTCATTCTAAATGTTCTTTATTACCTCCTCTCACTATTATCCTTTAAAAACTTTCCCCCATTCTTTAGAGAATGAAGTAGAGACAGATGCGTAAATGGAAAATTTGCAAATATGGGGGGAACACTTTTCCCATTCTGGAGGTAGATTTTTTGTTTTGTCTGGTTTTTGTTTTGGGTGTTTTTTCTTTTTCTTTTTGAGACAGGGTTTTGCTTTGTAGTTTAGGCTGGTCCTGAATTTAGCCTCGAACCTGTCAAATCTGCCTCTGCCTCCTGAGTGCTTGGTTTACAGGACTGAGCCACCACACCTGGCACTGTGCTATGTAGTACTGATTGCTTGTGGGCATGAGTCACCATGCCCGGATCTGTTGTATGTGTTTTTTGGGGATTTAACCTGGGCCCCTGCATTTCCAAGGCAGACACCAGAACCACTGAGCTAACTCCCCGGCCCTAGGGGTGGATTTTTAATAATTTTGAGTACAGTGAAAGAAACCATAGAAAGTAGTGTCATATGTTTTAATTTTTTTCATACCAGGAATTGAACTCGGGCTTCATGCTTTGCAGGCAGGAATTGTGCCACTGAGCCACATTCCTGACCCTGCATGGTACATTTAAAAAATAATGATAATTTAAAGAATGTTGTTGAAAGGAACCCTACTTTTCTCGTCAGTTACTGACACTCCGCCCTCTGTAGTGTCTCTGTAACTTTGGCTCCCTTGTCTGGTTGCTTTGGGTTCTCTGTCCAGGATGAACTTCAGGGATGGCCTGAGCCAGCAGCATTCAGAAACCTGGCTCCAACCATGTGTCGGTCAGATAAGAGGTGTCCATGCAAGATGCCTAAAAGCCATTCCCTTGTCTCTTCTGCCAGGCGTCCTGTGTAGTTTTCCATGACATAGGATAACATTTGTGGAGAGAAGGTAAATGTGCTGTTCGGAAACATCCGAGTATCACATTCTTGAGTTTTGATCTTAACTAAAGCCCTTTTAAAAAGTCAAGAATTGAAAATGACCAGACCAAGACACGCTTGCCTGGTGCTTGTCACAGCCTTCCTTGTTCCGAGCCGAGCAGATGAAATTCACCTGACTTGATGCTGGCTCAGTCTGCAGTCTATTAGTGTCACTCTGAGGGCCTGACGCTGCCCTTGCTATTATTCAGGGTCTTGTTTTACTGGCAGAACTGGGTCTTGGCAGCTGTCTGGTTGTTTTTCCCCTAATAGTTCTCGACAGATATGGTGATTTGTAGCATCAGATGAGATGCACACTTGTCAGTTGGGATGAAAATAGCTTTGAGAGTCTTGCTGTGAAATCTCATTTGTGTTTATCTGGCCATTATAGGGAATCTGCAAGGAGACATAAGTAGTATGTCTTTTCCTTAAAAGCTTGATGTTATTAGAAATGAAATTAATTCCTAGCTTATAGGTTGGGTGTGTGTATTTGTTTAAGGAAGCCCTTTTCTACAGTTGGATATTAGCGTCTACCCCTTGCTGTTGTCGTCATCATGCCCACAGTACCATCAGGTTTGAAGGGTACATGTTTCTGAATGGAGCTCTTACAGGATGACAGCTCGGGACAGCTGCTAGTAGCTCACTCTTGCAGGGCTGTCTGAGGACTAGGACACTGGACTGTGTGGGTTATGACAAACCCATGCAGGCTAAAATTGTGTGCCAGACCGAGACAGAAGGATTGAGAGTTCAAAGTCAGCCTGGAGTACATTGGGAGTCCCTGTCATGAGAAATACTATACCAGGTGATGGGCTGAGAAACTATGCATTCAGGATCAGCTGGATAAGCTCCATTTGGTTCTAACTGATGTGTTTCACCTTACCTGTGGATATATTTAATCACTTGCCAGATGGCTGAATGATAGGCTATCACAGTGTGCTTGGATTTTCTTAGGGAGGGGGCAGCTCGGGGAGATATGAGCTCAAAACATAAAATGTTAATGGAGAAATTGGGAAAATAAGAGTAAAATAAGAAAAAACTATAAAGGAGGACCCAAAAGATGGTACCAGTTCTGATGAATTTTATCACACCTAGGAAAGGATTTTATTCTATCCATCAGAATCTTATATTTTCTTACAAAACTTTGCCTTCCAGTTTTCCTTAGGATAGGTCTGTGTGATCTGATAAATTTGTCTAGTGACTCTACTCTTGTTCCTTTTCGTTGCTCTTCTCTGACGGTAAGCCCTTCTCCCTCCCATTCTTGCTTAAGGGCACTGTAGGCCTGGGATAGAGTCGATGATGATCACTTAGCATAATTGAAATCTCACCTCACCCATCAATTTCCTTTGAAAGTGATACATGTACAGTAGTTTCCTAGAAGAAATTACTTTTTAAATGAAAACTTATTCTGAATAGTTTCCATCGAGCGTTTCTACAGCTGGTCGTGCATATTTGGTAAATGTCATGTAAGCAATCAGTCCAGTTGACCACTGGATGTTCTCCTGTAATTGATTAGTGAATTACTTTCCAAATGGGACAATGCATTTTTATGGAAGAAACCAAGCATTGGAAAGACAAGGAATGATGAATTCTGTGGGACTTGCCTTTAAAGGAAAAGTAGATATTTGAGAATATTTTGTTAGTTTACTTAATTCCATATGATTTCCTTTTTTTTCCCTAAATTGTCCTATTTTGAACTATAGAAAAAAATCCACTTACCAGTTAGTATGGCAAAAGTTCAGTGTTACCGATGTCATGGTATTAAGAAGTAAGGGCTTTCCAGGGTGATTTAAGTTGCGAAGGTTGCACTGTAGTGACGGGGTGTAAGGGTTTAAGGTGTTTCACCCAATGCTTGTCTTCTCTTTCTCTCATCTTCTGTCAGTTGAGGACAAAGAAAACCCTCACTAGAGATTGGCACCTTGACCTTGGACTTGTTTCCCTCTAGAATTGTGAGAAAGTGAATTCTATCTATAAATGACCTAGTCTTGATTACTGCATTTTTTTTTAATAGCAGCCTATAACAGACTAAGACATTGATGTCTAGAATTCCTGTAGTCTAAGAAAATTATTCTTTTAGGCCTTTGCACATAATTGCAAAGTGATTGTCATGTTTTTGTTTTGTTTTTTTGTTTTTTTTTTTCTCAGATGGAATCTTTTAAAATAGTTAAGGACTTTTCTGTTCCAGAGAGAGTAAGGACTTAGATTTTCTCTAGTGAGTACTGTGTGGCTTTAGCCAACCCTGTTGTCCAGGGTGGGCTGATGCTTGGTAGCTCATCAGTTAAGGGAAGAATTCAAGGCACATTTTCCCTAGTTGGAAATGTGTGCATTTTGGAATTGTTCCTGTCTGAATAATGGATCAAAATTTGTACAGAGTAGCTTAGTTCTTTTAGCCATTGAGCCTGAGACAAAAACAGGTGCCATCATTATTGTTTGCTGACTTCACAGTTTGTTGACAATAATAATTTGGAATGCCCAAGACTATGCTAATGAAGGGTGCTGAGCAAGTTTTTTTTCCCCTGTGGGCGTATGTGTATAAGTTCCTTATTGAAGCACTCTGTACTCCCTTGCATAAAAGAAGATGTTGAGATGCATCAAATGTGATTTCTTTCTTTAAAAAAATGTTTGAACAATAAAGTGGTTGAGGCAGAAGTTCTGAATAGCATATGCTTCTTGGTCTGGTTTAACATTGGTTGGATGAACATGATTTTGTAACTGCCATCATCTTAACATTTTTTTTTTATTAAGGTATAATTGAAAAATAGTGTTTGAGCTGTGTGCTCAATAGGTACATATATTGCAAAATGATTACCAAAATCAAGATAATGAACATAGCTGTTATGTCACCTAATCCTGTAGTTACTTGGTGTGTTTATTGAAAACGCATAAGATCTGTTTTTTAAAACAAATTCCACATGCCACATTGTGTTATTAAATACTATACAGTAGGTCTTCAGAACTTACTCATGACAATTTTATGCAATTGTGACCTTTTGTACAACATCACCCTTTCCCCTCCTACTAGTTGCTGGTATCTATACTTTACTCTCTTCTTTTATTTTGACCTTTAAGAAAATTCGACACTTCCTGGATCACTCCTATAAGTGACAGTATGCTGTCTTTGGATCTAGGTCCCAATTATTTTGCCTAGGCTTGTCTTGCATGTTGATAGTATATGGATTGACTATGTCCTCTCCAGAATTCAGACACAGCCACTGTAACAACGATGTTAAGTAAAGCCTTCAGGAAGTGAGTGTCGTATGGGCTCCGCTCCTGTGGATGGGAGAAAGAAGCAGACAAAGGACCATTCCGGCAAAAGCTGGGGATAATTACTCAGTGACAGACAAGTCCTGTATTGATATTCTTAATTTCCAATGCTGTGACATCTTTGTAGTTTGTAGCTGTTATGGATATTCTGTTGGACAACGTGAAGGGAAAATGAAGCTCAGAGAGATGCCTTGCATCCATTTGTTAACAATGGAGACTGGGCTGCTGGGGGAGTGGGCCTGACTCGGTGCCCAGCCCAGTCTTTGCATGGATGTGGTGAGGCTGCAAGATGGTGCTGGGGTCTGAAGCACAGTGAGGGCTGCGTTTGTGTTTCTCCCTTTGGGATAAGCATGGAAATACGTTTGGTTACCTAGTTTTGCATCATTTGGTATCACCAAAGCCTCTGTTTAAAGTAGAGAACCATCACTTGGCCTGGACCCAGGGCTTGCTTTGGGCCGTGCTAGCATTTGTACAGTATTTGGCTATCTGTGTACAAGGTAAGATAAAAATTACCATGAATGTTTAATTTTTAAAAAATGCAACAAAGGACATATCACCTTTTTTATTTATTTTTTTTAGGTTTTTTGAGACAGGGTCTCACTTTGTAGTTCAGGCTGGCTTTGAGCTTAGCCTCAAACTCATCACAGCAATCCTCCTGCCTCTGCCTCCCGAGTGCTGGGATGACAGGTGTGAGCCACTACACCCGGCACTGTGGTATGTGGTACTGGTTGTTGCTGGGCATGAGTCTCCACACCCAGTATAGGTATGTGGTTACCGGGGATCGAACCCGGGTCCTTGCGCTTGCAAGACGGGCACCGGAACCATTGAGCTAAATCCCCGGCCCAAGACATATCACCTTTAATTCTCTTCAGATATTCTCCCTGGGGTCAGGCGCACTCACCCTATAATTCCTACCACTTTTTGAAGAAGTTTTGGAAGTTCCCTTTCTTCAGTGTCTTTAGTGGTGCTCTTGTGGCTGCCTCCACGTCCTCAACTGATTCAGAACATTTACCTTTTAGAATCATTTGTGTTTGAGGGAGAGCAAGAAGTCATGTAGTGGCAGATGCACTCGGAAAGGTGGGTGAAGACAAGTGTAATGATTTTACAGCCCTGCCTTTCCATTGGATGGCACTTGCTAGCAGCACCCGCCATATTTTTGATCACACCTCATAGAAACACAAGAAGCCTTAGGCACTGGTTCAGCAAGTGGCAAGATGGACGGTACAAGTATGTTTGAAGCAAGGATATTTTGAGAAGAATTAATGACAGTCTTTTACTGTAATAAATCTATATTTAACCACTGCATTTTGATCACCTTTGTATAAGACCTCAGGTACTTTGCAGTGATGGTAAAGACAGATTTGTAAGAACTGAGTATGCTCTTTAAGACACATCCTTGTTAGCACAATTTTGCATTTGCACTACATATGATTCCCTAATGCTTTTTTAAGAGTTAATATTTCTTGAGGGAGAAAATGAAGATTCAGATATATGGGCTTGCTAAATTCTCTTAGCTAGCCTGCTGTACAGTTGGGATGAGATCCTAGCTTTTCCTGTAAATTGTCTAGAAATTTTTCTATCATTTCAGTAGTTCTTAAACCAAACCATTGAATCATTTTCTTTTCAGAAGGTAATTCAATTGCCATAATTTCATTTCTTGTTTTACCTTTTATTATTTATCCATTTGACAAGTCTCTGAACCATGATTGCCCTAATTTTAAGAAATACCAACCATGCCAGGCTTGATTTATCTGAATTTGAAAGTGCTTTCTGTGTACATTGAATAATTGTGGGTGCATATTTCAGGTTTATTCTTGGCAACTCAGATCCCTTGATTTCACTCTAACAATTTATTACCCCTGAGAATGGATAATACATAGGATACCTACTAGAGGAACTGTAGATATGTCTTGTTTTTGCCTGTTTCTTGGAGTATTTTTCATTTATCTTTTTTTTAAAGACAAGGTCTCACGTTATAGTTCAGGTTGGCCCTGAACTCACTGTGTATCCCAGGCTAGCCTCAAATTCACAGTAGTCCTCCTGCCTCTGCCTCCTGAGTACTGGGATTAGATGCGCGCTACCACGGCTGATGTTGTGGTATGTGGTAGTGATTGTTGGTAGGTGTGAGTTACCTCACCTGGCATTATACATGGTTCCTGGGGACTCTGCTTGCAAAACATGCGCCAGAACCACTGAGCTAAATCCCTGACCCATTTATCTTTTTTTTAAAAAAATAGTTTACAAAGAATGTTCTTTGGAAAAATTTCAGAAAATAAAACAATACAGAAAAACCCTAAATAAATAATCCTATAAAGACAAGTGCTT
This sequence comes from Petromus typicus, assembly GCA_004026965.1. Lineage (NCBI taxonomy): Eukaryota > Metazoa > Chordata > Mammalia > Rodentia > Petromuridae > Petromus > Petromus typicus. Next base: position 70,960 of record PVIR01002735.1, read on the forward strand.
TGTATTTTAATCTTTAAATTGACTTCTTTACTGGTACCTTTTATATATAAAAATGCCCCATACTTTAAAAAATACTATCTACATTAGCCAGGTGTGGTGGCTCACACCTATAATCCCAGCACTTGGGAAGCAGAAGCAGGAGGACTGCAGTGAGATGGAGGTTAGCCTGAGCTACAAGTAAGACCTTGTTTCAAAAAAAAAAAAAAAATACAATCTACGTTAACTTTTTCTCCTTTAAAATTATATTACAGACATGTTTTGTGGATATGTCTAGTTACCCATCAGTGTGCATAATGGCTTTGCACTACTCTTGATTTTGAGTCTGCTACTCATGAATATTTAGGTAGCTCCCAATTTGCTACCACCATGAATATGATAGAGTATACTGGTACATGTGCGTCTGTGAGAAACTGTTAAATTCTGAAGAGAAATTACTAGTATCGAGCAATCAAATTAGGCATATATATATATATATTTTTTTTTTTCAGGTTTTTTGAGACAGAGTCTCGCTTTGTGGTTCAGGCTGGCCCTGAGCTCAGCCCCCAATTTGCATCACAGCAATCCTCCTGCCTCTGCCTCTGCCTCCTGAGTGCTGGGATTACAGGCGTGAGCCACCACGCCCGGCACTGTGGTATGTGGTACTGGTTGCTGCTGGGTGTGAGTCTTCACGCCCAGTATGGTATGTGGTTACTGGGGAATCAAACCTGGGCCCTTGGGCTTGCAAGACAGGTGCCGGAACCACTGAGCTAACTCCTCAGCCCAAATTAGGCATATTTTAAAGTCTTTTGAACATCTTTGCCAGAAAAGATAGTACTACTGTGCATTCTTTCAGGTAAAATAATGCTCATTTCCCCATATGTTAGGTACTATTTATTAAATTAAACTTTTCTCGTTTGCTAGATAGGCTAGAAATTTATTGTCTTATTTTTGTGGCTTTATATTTTAGTACAGAGGGTGAACTTTGTTTGCATCCTTTGTTGGTGATTTTTCTACCTTATCCACTCTGTTTTCTAAGGGTAGCTCCACTTTTTCTTTTCAATATTTAGGAACTTTTACATGATACAATTCTTTACCATTAGTGAATTTTATGATTACTTTTTTATAGTTTATTTGCCTTTGACTAGGTTTATAGGGTGGAGGGTTTTTTTTGTATGTTTCTTCCTGTCAATATTTCACTAAATTCTTGAATTTCTCAATTTTAGGATGTATCTAATCCATCTGACATTTTTCCTGCCTTTATTTTCTCCAAATTGTTATGTGTCCCATTTAACTATTTTTAGCAGCTATAATGTATATATGCAAAATTTTAAGTCTGTTTTTGTTAGAATATGTCTCATACTGCTTTACCACAACTTATATTCCATTTTATAGATAGTAGGGATCTAAATTCAGTGTGCTGCTTTTTGCAATTTTTTTCTTTGATGAACTTTAAGAATAAAAATATTCATTGAATATATTTGCGAATTCAGTGTGAGAAATGTAGTTCTTGGAATGAGATGTGTTCTCATAACAAAGGCTCCTTGAACAACTTAGCAAGAAGTTTGGGATAGACATGGGAAAATTTGCAGGAGAAAGTGAATGAAAAAGAGAAGCAGTGTTCATCCCAGACAGGTAGGCTTCAAGGGGCCAGGGTCTGGCTGGCTCAAGTTCAGAATGCTCTGTGATGATGACAAATGTCCAGGAGTCCCAGGATATCGTATCTTGAGCCCCCATCATTTGAAAAGCTTTCAAAGAAGAAATTGCAGTACTGGCAAGAGTTGAGTGAAATATTTTTTTGTATTTTAAGATTTTTTTTTACTAGTGTATGTTTGCAATACGTAATGCTTAATTTCCGTGTGGAGTTGGTGCATGTACAGAATTGAATCTTAATTCTTTTCCCCCCCCTCTTCCCCTTCCTTCTTTTTTCTCCCCTTTTTGGTCCCCTTCCTCTTTGAGACAGATCCATCTTCTACTTCACATTATGTCTTTTATTTTGCTTTTCACTATACTTTAGGTTTCTTATATAAGAGAAACTGATATTTAAGCTTATGTGTTTATTTCATTTAACATTGCTTTCTTATAATAATGGTACTGGAAACAGCAATTGATCTTAGTTCACCCAGCTTCTCTGTCTGAGATCCAGTTGGTTACTCAGGCACCTCAAAGTCAGTGCTTGATGAGCAAGTTGTTCTTTGACATGATAACTATTAAAGTTATACGAACATCTCTGGTCTGTACCATGTTGTCAGATCTTTCCACGCTTTGGTGTTTTAACCTGGTTTTAGTTTCTGCTGTTTGTCATTATTAACTTTATCCTAATAAAACCCTCACCAAGCTTAGTTGCCTTTTTAGTTTTAAAATATTCAGGTAACAAAATTAACTTAGGATGACTGTAATTGTTCTCCTTGTAGATCTTTTTTCAGATGAATAAAACTAAAGTCCAAATAGACTAGAGATGATCATGACATATTTTAAATTTGAAAAATGAAATGAACGAGGCTCAACTTACTCCCAGCCTGGCAACCATTTTTGGTAATTTTGAAACATACAAATCAGATGTTTATTTTGTGCAGAAAACCAACAGACTTTGGAACCTTGCAGAATGCTGCATTGGTAGGTTTGACACCATTTAAATACTGGTTAGTGGTGGTGTGACTCACTGGGCTGTCATGTCATTTTGCTTTCAGGAGCATTTATTGCTATTTATTCTAGAACAAAGGGCAATACTCTAAGGATTCTTATTCCTCATTTATAATTGGAATCATATTAATGTTTTTAAAAGTATGCATTTAACTGTCCTTTTATCATATCACATTTCTTTCTCTGCATTTATTTTCCATTAGACTTAAGGAATGACTGACCACAGCAGTGACATTAAACATATTAAAATATTTCCATTATATTTATGTACACACACAGAAAGAAAGCACATGAGGTTGAGAGGAATAGCATATATGGGTTTGCTAGTCAGGTAACCTTGGGAACGTAATCTTTGACTGGAAAATGGGTTGTACAGAATTATGCTTAAGCAAATATGTGTACTACTTAGTGCATGAGATGCAGTTGGGACTTCCTATGATAGCCAACAAATTCCTGGAAACAAATACTTGGGGACTCAAATTTTCAGTCTTCTTAAGTTGCTAAGAGTTTATATGTTAGTGGATTAATATTCTAGTAGGTGTATGGATTGGAATTTATCAGCCATTGACAGTCCTACTAGTATTTTCTATGTTGGAATAATTATATCATTAAGACTTTGAGATCACAAAGTTAAAAGAATTAAAAATATAGACCTGTCACATTGTCATGCTGTTCTTGTTTGTAGTTCAGTTTTTGCAAGTTAATATTGATAAGCTTAGATAAACGTGTATTTTAAATATTTAAGGAAAGGATGTATTATGTCATTATCAATATATGTCCTCAATGTATAGAATGAAAAATGGTAAGATACACCGGGGCCTTCAACTTAATTATTATTTTAAAATAATTTTGTGATTTATAAAATAAGTTCCACCTGAATTTCTATGAATTCTTTTCTCCTTATGTATTGTTTCAATAAATATTATAAATTCAATCTGAAAATCAAAGTATCTCTGATTATTGAAAGCAATATTTTAAGAACCTAAGGTATAACCTAGAAAAGTGAATATTCTAAGCTTTAAATTGGTTCTATGATTTCATCTTTCACAAACTATAGTGTGCTTGATTTGTATAGATAATACATTTAGCACAGGGCAAGGCATAGCTCACACTCCATGAGACAGCACAGTGCCATGCACACAGTATTCAGTCAATATTTATGAAGAACTGTCCCCACTTCTCTCTAGCTCCCAGAATAGCTGAAACTCCAATAATGGTACCTTAATGTTTTTAATGCTAGTAGAAAGTAGGGTTTTAAAATTGAGAGATGTGATGTGAGAAGACTAGACCTCTGCTGAAGGAACTATCTTTGAGAGGAACCTCTATAGGGCCAGGACACCGTGATCCTCGGAGTCCTGCCATCCAAACAAGAAGTGATGTTCCTCTCTTCTCCTGTTGGTGCATGCCCTCAGGAGGGAATTTGACATGTTTTTCCTTTCAAAAAAAAAAAAAAAACCTTTATGATTATTGTTTTGCTGTGAGTCTGTGTTCAGTATCATAATAGTTCTTGGCTGCAGGATTTTTTTTTTTAAGGTTTTTTGAGACAGGGTCTCACTTTGTGGTTCAGGCTGGCCCTGAGCTCAGCCTCAAACTCACATCACAGCAATCCTCCTGCCTCTGCCTCCCAAGTGCTGGGATTACAGGCGTGAGCCACCATGCCCGGCACTGTGGTATGTGGTACTGGTTGCTGCTGGGGTGAGTCTCCACGCCCAGTATTGTATGTGATTACCGGGGAATTGAACCCGGGCCTTTGCGCTTGCAAGACAGGGCGCCGGAACCACTGAGCTAACTCCCTGGCCCTTGGCTGCAGGATTTTTAGGTGCTGAATTTGTTTATCTTTGTGTTTTCTTGTTACAGTTGAAAAGCCATGTTTCTTTTCCAAGACTGGCTATCCCTACAGTGCCCAGAGGAGTTTGGGAGATTTTAGGTTAGCATTGTTAGCTAGTTGTTCTCAAGGGCTTTGGATAGTTTGTCTGCCTGAGTTTGTTTGCCTGCCTTCCACATACCAGCCATGTGGTGCTGCAGAATGCTCCATATTCAACTTTAATTGTTGTTTTCTGTGTAAGGAGGAATCAGTAAATGTTAGTGGGGGTGATGGTACAAGTGCAGATAAACCCCAAGGTCCCAAGTGGGCCCAAGGAGCAGCAGTTGTGACTCATGATGAAGTAGTAGCAATTAGTGCTGGCCTTCTTCACGCTGTGCCCTCCAGAGGAGATCGCTAATGTGTCTGTTTACCCCGAGGGTGCAGAGGAAGAGGGAGAAGAGACCGGTGCTTTGGATTGTTGTCTGCAGACTTGGACTTTTCTGTACTCATTGCGCTAAAAGGGCCGATTGCCATGGTGTTGAGAATGTGAAATGATAGTTAATGGAGACAAGAGGATTAATAGCAGAATTTAAAATCATTTAGTGACTAATGACTTTGTGGCTTATAAAACCTGCACCTTGATACGCAGGGTGGCTAGTGTATTAACATTTTCAAGCTGTTTAAAAGTCAGTTGGATGCTTTTCAGTGCACATTCATTTTTCATCTTTGCTCTCTCGTTCAGGAAACATCAATATAGTTTAATAATTCCCTGTCATTTCTGGAAAGAAATATAAGATTATAGACTATTTTTCATTTTGATGGTGCATAAACAGAGTATTCCTTACTGGATGAGAACTGTGATTTATTGATTATGATAATAGAATTTGTTAAAACACCAATATATTTCAGTGCTCCTAGATTCTTTTCTAGTGCTTCATGGTTTTATTGAGGAATGCTGTTAACTATGATGATTAATCATTAAATACTTGCTGTCTACCCACTTAACACTAAACACATAATCACTGATCCAGCTGTTAACTTCTCAGAGTATCTTACAGTTGAGATGTAAGCTGTGGGAAGTTGAATAAGTGACCTCAGGGGACTGAGATTCAACTCTGTACCTTTCTTTTCAACTAAGTGTTTTTTTATGCATTTGCCTTGTCTTTAAGGCAAAACTCTTCAACTTCAGTGCCATATAAGCTTCTTTAATTTAGGGTGGAGAATCTGGCATTTGAGTTTTGAGATCATTGCTGGCTTACAGGTTTGTGTGTGCGAATTCTAGAGGGCACATGTCATAAATCCATCGTTTTATTTTTTACTTAACTTCTGGTTCAGGCTCCTACTACACCTTTTGAGGACCAGAGAGATGTATCAGCAAAGAGAACAAGCTGGGGAATGAGGAAAATGTAAGTGTGAATATAACACTCTTCATGCCTGGACCATAGACCCTTTGGAATACTTGAGCTTCAAGTAAGAGACTTTTGTTTCTGTGTGCTTCACATCAACAGCAGTTTGTGTGAGCAACTTACGTGTACTTAAAGTTACCCAGATGGGTACAGTTCAGAGGATTCCAATTTTGTGGGCAGTATTCAAGCCTCTTAACTGGGAGCTAGCAGAGCACATGCCCTGTTCCCTCCATCAGCTTTGATTAGTGTTGACATATCAGTGCCACTGAGCTGTCGTATGGCTTGTGGGATCTCCTGCTCGTTGTCCACCGTAAATGCCAATGTTCTGGTCTTCTGTCATCTTCCTGGAAGGCTCAGTGGTCTGGGGAAGTTGATGGAGAAGTTGTAGTCAAGCTTGCATCATGTGAGGTGCTCTTCTGGGGATATCTGGGTGCTTCTGAAACCCAGGGTCTTGGGCCTGCAGAAGGCTGGTTGACTCTCCCTGTCGCTCTTCCTCCTGCTGTTTTGTGGCTGTGATTACCTTTTGACACTGGCTTCTTGTCCTTCAGAACCTTTGCTTTAACTTCTGCTTTGGGAGGGAAAGAAACTTTGTTCTTTCCTTTCAATACCATTTTGATACAAAAGCAATTTGTTACTGTTCCATATTTCCCTGAAAATAAGACATGACTTGAAAATAATCAACCTTAAAAGTCAAATAAAAAATGCTAGTCTTTGCAACCACTGTAGAGATCAGTGTGGCAATTCCTCAAAAAACTAGGATTAGAGGCCCCATTTGAACCTGCTATTCCCCTGCTATGTATATACACAAAAGAATTAAAATAACCATATAACAATGACATATGTGCACCCATGTTCATAGCAGCTCAGTTTGTGATAGCTAAATCTTAGAAACAGCCCAAATATCCATCAGCTGGAGACTGGATAAAGATGTGTTTTTGTTTTCTATATATAATGGAATATTACTCTGTCATAAAGAATGCTAAGTTTGAATCATTTGTACTAAGATGGACATACCTTGAGGACATAGTCATAAGTGAAACAAACAGGTCACAGATACGTAATCTTTTCTCTGGTATGAGAATCTGAAGATGTAAATGAGTTCTAGAATGTACAATAGATAATGTAAAATAGGTAATATTCCAAAGGAAAAGGGTAAGGATAAATAATGAGGGGAAAGAAAGAAGATAAAGCATGTTTATATGGAGTAATAGAGTTGTAAGGTAGGTAAGGGAACGCGTAAAACTGAGAACTCATGTCATATCCTGGTACAAATTCTCAATATTGAGTGATCATGATGTGTATATACAATGTACTAATAAATCAATTAAAAATGCCAGTCTTAATCAGTCTACCCTTTTATCTGACTTTATGCAATAGCCACTAAGCAATAGAATAGTGATGGCAGATAAAGGGTGGTTGGGCTTGGCATTTCTGATACCTAGCTTTCAATGCTGCTTGTTTTCTAGTTACCCCTTATTCTCAGGGAAACAGGGTACAATTGGAGGCACCGCTGGCCTTGAGTTGGCTGACTGCAGTGGCCCTTCCCTCTACTATTTTATGCTTGATGTCAGCCCATCTGTAAACTCATATCAAGATGGCTGCAGGTATGTCATCCAGAGATGACAATATCCAGAGGAAGAAGAAAGGCCATTTCTTCTTGTAACTCCTTTGTTTCTTGTATCCTTTTCTTAGAAGTCAGGAATGTTTTTCCAAAACACTCTTTCCCCTGGAGAGTTGTGTTTCTGTCTCATTAAGCAGAGTTTGGTTAAATACCTCTTCTAAAAATACAAGTACTAACAACTTAAAAATCTTTGCAGCTTAGAGAGGAGTGGCTCTCTTTGAGGCACGTGGTCCCTTCAGAGAAAGAACAAATTCTGTTGTTTTCTGGGCTCCTGTGCTGTTGGGAAGTAGTCGGTTAAGCAGGTAAGTATCTTCTGTAAGACTTTATTTCTTTTCAGACGCAGAGGAGGGATATAACATTTCCTTACAGGATGAGGCAGGTCAATTCCAGAATGAACATGAATTGGAAGGAGCATAACAGTAGATGATACCCTTCTAGCCACTACTTTGGGTTTGTTCCCTCAAGCTATGGAGTTATAAGTAATCTTCTAAGCCTTTTCTTTTCTCTCATGTACTAGTCAGCTATATTTTCAGAGTCTACCTAGTAACAAGCACTATCTCGGGAACAAGATCCTGGACCTGCTTGACCCGTATGTATGCAGGTACTATTGAGTATATGTTGCATAATACCAAATACTGATTACATATTGATGACTGAGGTTCTATGCCCTACACTTCATTATGTATTTGATACATCACCTTGGGTCCTTATAGAATTTCCTCAGAACAGACAAGAAATGAAAATAACAATGTTAAGTATGTCATTAACAGAAAGTACTGTTTTGGAAAAACTTTCTCAGAATTCAAAAAAACTTTTTTAAAGTCTAGTAGATCAAAATCTGTTTGTCCTTTAATTACTGAACACTGGAGATATACCTACTTGCCTTTTCTAAAATGATAGTAAAAGATAACACCCACTTGAATTCTTTAAAATTCCATTTTTTGTTGACAGTTTAAAAAGTTGGAAATGTTAATGTTTGGTGCGTTGATGTTTGTAACTGACATCTCTTGTCTGCTGACTTGTTCCATTAACCAATTTGTAGTAATCTTTTTTAGCACTCTTGAACAGCTTTGGTTTGAAGTCCTTTTTGTCTAAGATTAGGTTAACTACTTTTCTGTCTGGGATCCTGTTGCATATAATATTGTTTCCATGTTTTGATTTTTAATCTGTGAAATTGTTGTGTATGGCACACCATTGAGTTTTCTTTTTTGTTTACCAATCTGTGTCTTGATTGGGGGATTGAGACTATTTACATTGAGAGGTATGAGTGAAAGGTATTGACTTACTCTTGTCATTCCATTATTCTGTTGCTGATATTTTTTTCCCTTTCCTTGCTTAACAGTTACTTTGCCTTGTGTATTCATTCTATTATCATTTTGTCCTTCTTGGCTGCATTCTCTTTCTAGGGTATTCAGAGATTTTGTAGTGCTGATTTTGTGGCCATGAATTTCTTAAGGTACTCATTGACACGGAAGTACTTCATTTCTCCACTACTGTTGTAAGATGGGATTTTGGAAGGATAGATCTCGGTTGGAAGTTGTTTTGTTACACTTCATTATAAACTTCCTGGTTTGTACGATTTGTGTTGCTAAATCTCTAATGACTTTAAATTTATAAGTGATTCATTACTTTTCTCCCTTTGTTGGACTTCTGATTATAATGTATTGTGCAGAGGTTCTGTTTTGATGATGGTTATTTGGGATTCAATATGCCTCAAATATCTGTGATTTATTATTTCTCTCTTTTTGAAAGTGGTTTTTTTTTCTATTCTTGTAAAGATTTTTATGCTATTCGTACTATCTAATGAAATTTCACTAATTCCTGCTAACCTTTGTATCACCTAGCAGCTGTTGGATCCATTTTTCTCTTGATGTTTTTAAGTTATTTCTAAATAATTGATCTCTGACAGCAGCTGTATCTCATAACATGGACATGGTCCTCACACTGGTGGTGCTTCTGCCTGAACTTTCTGGTACTGAGAGTTGACCTGAGGGCCCTTGCATTGAGTTACATCCCCTCTTCATTGTTTTTCTTTTGAGATAGGGCTTTGCTTCCATACTCTCAGTAGAAATTTTGATTTCCCGGATTTCTATTTCAATCCTTCACCTGGACTCTTAATTCTTTGCTAAACTGGTCATTTGTTTTGCTCACTCTGTAAATTCCCTGATTATTTCATTATATCCATTATGTGTTATTTCTTGAAGCCTATTGATTTTTTTTTTGTTTTGTTTTGTTTTTTTAAAGACGGGTCTCGCTTTGTCAGGCTGGCCCTGAGCTCAGCCTCCAACTTGAATCACAACAATCCTTCTGCCTCTGCCTCCCCAGTGCTGGGATTACAGGTGTGAGCCACCACACCCAGCACTGTGGTATGTGGTGCTGGTTGCTGCTGGGTGTGATTCTGCACGCCCAGTATTGTATGTGGTTACAGAGATCAAAGCCAGCGCTTGCTCTTGTAAAGCAGGCGCTGGAACGACTTAGCTAAATCCCCCACCCAAGCCTATTGATTTTTAAATTGTCATCTAATTTGTCCAACGTGTGGCTTTTGCTTTCCTCCCCCTTGGTGCACCATGGTTAATTTCTTAGGGGGGAATTGAGCCTTTTTGTTGTCTTCTCATGTCCATTTTGTTTTACATTGTGGTTTTCAGGTGTACATAGTAGAAATTAGTGTGAACATCTCTTTGGTCAACATCTGCTTTTCAGTGAGGTACTGTGTATTGTTAACTGTAAGGCTTTGCCTTTGTTCCAAGACCTAACTACCTTGGTTAATTTGGGAGAGGGAGATGGATGTGTTTGGTGGAGCATCCCAGTTCTCCAGAAATACAACTTTTTCAAGTGGGTATTATATTTTACTATCATCTTAGAAAAAGCAAGTAGGTATATCTCCATTGTTCAATAATTAAAGGACAAACAGATTTTGATCTACTAGACTACTTTAAAAAAGTTTTTTTGGACCATAGTATTGTTAATGACTCAAAGCTAATCCAGATGTTAGTGTATGTAAGAAACTCATTGTTAGCAACAATGTTGTCACCTTGGCAGTATCAAGTAAATTAGTAACAATAATATTGTCCAAGACAAACTGGTTATTAAAATAGCATAAGAATCAATTATCACCCTTAACCAGAGAAGACAGGTGTACTATGAATTACTGTATTACACACTAAGACAAGCCAAATATTAAAATATACTACTAAATACAAGTGTACCTCCATCATAGTAAAGATTTCAAGATTATTAATGTATACTTAATTATCTAAAGATGAATCAAGTTTAATGATTATTGTAGTAAAGAGATGAATAAGAGGAAAGCAGAATCTTTTGGAAAATTAAATAATGGAAGAGGAAAAGGAGAAAAGTGAAATAAAGGATCCTTGTGTTTGTGGAAACAGGCTCCTTGTCCTGATACCTGGGGTGAGCTTCCAGACTGCTTCATTCTTTTCCCTACTTTGTGGACCGTCTGTCTTTTCTTTGGTTTCTCATTTTCTTGTCAGTTCGTTCCCTGTTTCCAGAGATGTCTTTTTTTTTCTCTTCTCAAAGATTTTAATTTACAGACATCTGGTTTCTGGGTCTCAGAGAGGCTGAATTTGCTGCTAATTGGTATTTTAGCCATCTCCACTGAAAAAGTTAATTTATTAAAATTTTGATGTGGAAGACACTGGTTTAACATAACTTGAGATGGTGGATGCCATTCTTTCTTTATACACCATGCTCCTTCAGTCATTTGAGGTTGTGAGTCATGATATCTGGAAGAGTGATATTTCTGATGAAAAGAATCACTATTTGAAAAGTTTTTAGAAATTTGGTTTGGGCCATAACCATGGCATTTCTAACACCATTTCCTTCTAGATAATGAGAATAGTATTTTGTTATAGAAACAGCGGGCAGGTAGCATGGAGGCCTGGAAAGTTTAAGGACATCTCAGACATCTAACAAATAACATTTTCATTTGATTTAGTCCTGCATACTGTCACATTTTAAGAAGGAAATGTTTTCAAAGATAAACCTTAGTTGATACATATTCAGAGAGTAGATTGCTAGTTTAATATTTGTTTCTTTTCAGTACTGAGGATTGATTCTAGTGTCTCACACTTGTTAAGAATGTACTCTAGCCATTGAGCCACATGACCACCCTCCTAGTTCTTTAAGGCACGTCTGAATCTTCTCTGTGGCGTAACAAGATGAGAATATTCAGGCCCAAGAAGGCTAAGAAATTTGCTCCTGGTTTTGATCACTAGGCATTTTCAATAGTACACTTTACTTGTGTAGTTTTTAACTTCTAACCACTATGCTCGCCACTATGCTTATTTCAGTGTTTGTTTTTTGTTGCATAACCTTGTAATTCCCACTTTATTTGCATCCTCTGCGGTGCTGTTCTCTGGGTAGTTCAAGTCCATAGCCCCTAGTTTATACTTTTGGTTCTGAGAAATTTGGGGAAAAGACAAGTATTTATACCAGATTTCTTAGTGGTACATGACTTGGATTCTTAGTGGGCAACCTCAAGAGAAAGGGATGACAGAGCTCAGCCCACTGTGACACTCTCTCCTCCCCACACTTTGAAACACCAGTCCAAAGATCTGAGATCCAAAGATCCGACAGGATCCAAATATCGTGTAATTTAAAGCCATTTCAGGGTGGCACTTGGGGGAAGGGCCAGAAAGGAGCCCCAGAACAAGTGCTTAGAAGGATTTCTTCATGATGGGCACAAGTAATGAGGAGAAGGGCTGCTCTGTGATATCGACTTTCTGAGGTGGTCAAGTTGGGAATTGAGTAGAAAGTTAGCACTGCTCTTGAAGTAGTGGACAAGGTGGATTGCTGTGATGTTTAGTAAGTGGTTTTTGTGGTTCTGTGGCAACTTGCATTTTGGTATAAACATACAATTGTACCTGGGTTCATGAACTTAATTCTGTTTATGATCAAGATCAAAAACCAAATTACACAAGAACCAAATCAAATTCAATGGTTAGGTTCAGTATTGACTTTCTGGGGAAATTTGATTCAGTTCTCACCCAATTCAGCTTGTGGCCAGAACTGTGGAAAGAAGTTCATGAACTGAGGTGCCTCTGTAGTTAGAATCCTCTCCTGAGTTTGTATCAGATTACTTTATGTATTGTTTATCACTGAAGTTTAAAATGATCTCTCTTTGACTGGGCCGATGGCAGACACCTCTAATGCCAGCACTTGGGAGGCTGAGGCAGGATTTCCCTGAGTTCAAGGCCAGCCTGGACTATGTAGTGAGATGCTGTCTCAACTCCCCTGAAGAAACAACCCTGCCTCCTGCCCCTCCGCAAATTGATATTTTCCTGAGCCAATGATCTTGTGTTTCCTTTCCCCATCTTTGAATACATTTAATATATATTACTGACAAAGTAGCCAATTACTGCACTTTAGGAGGTGTTATTTTAAAGAATGTTAAAAGGTATAAGTATTGATTCTATTTAGAAAAACATCTGAGATCTCAAAGCTATTTGGAAAGCAGTATCAGAAGTATTTATCAGATAACTTGATACTTTGTCAGACTAAAAGCTGATCCTGTTGTAATTGCCGTTTGAAAGTGTATAATGTTGGGATGCTATTTCACATAGAGAAATGATGAGTGAAGTTTATGGCACTTTATAGTGGTAAGACTGCAGGTGGGGGACAGATGTTAATTACCAAAGGGATTGAATATGGAGGCATCAGTGTCAAATGAAATTTAAGAGTGTAAGTTGGGAAACACTGGCCAAAGGATACAAAGTTTTGTGTAGGAATAAATCTTGGTGATGTACTTCGTAGCATGGTGAGTATAGTTGATAATGACACATTAGAACATAATAGATTTTAAATCTTCTCACCACAAAATGATAGAGGAATTTAGTCATATATGTTTGTAACAAAGTACCATGTATAGCAAATAAACATAACTTTGTCAATTATGCTTTTGTCAGAAAATAATCTATAGCCCATGTTAATGGAAAGGGTGTGGCTAAGTTCTTTATTTACCAAAAAGATCTTAATTTACAAAAATAGCAAAGGTGTGATGTGTTATTTGCTAATGTCTCAAAGTTAGACCGGGGCTCATTGACTTACATGCCAGTAACTCCATGATAAATCAGAATATTATAAGTTGAAAATGCATTTCATGCACTCAGTTTAGCAAGCATCATAGATTAGCACAACATACTGCAGAGTCATTGGCTATTTATCTTCATGAGCAAGTGGTTGACTAAAAATTGTGGTTTGCTCCTGCTCAGCATTGTGAGAATATCGAACTGCTTATCATACGCCATGGAAAATTTAAAGTTTAAATATGGTTTCTGTTAAATGTGTATTACTTTTGCACTATTACCAAATTGAAAAATCATGAAATTGAACTATTGTGAATTGAAGCCAGTCTGGGATAACATGGCAGGATGATTTAAAAATATGAATTTTAAGGTTCAGCCATTTGAGTTTTAACTTATTTGCTGCTTCCTTGCTCTGTTACTTTGAGCAAGTTATTTAACCTTTCAGTAAAAAGAAAATAATAATAAATTTCCTTCATATGGCAAATACAATAGATAAACAGTGAATATTTTCCTCCTAAATTTAGATAAATTATTACCTGAAATGTATCACAAATTGTTTTTATGGTTTTTGAATACTGTTTGGTGTGTAGCTTGAACTAGAAACTTTTGATGGCACATAGGAAAAAAGAATAGTATCAGTTAGTATTGTTGTGCACTTAAAATATTGTGAGAACTGTGATGGGCTTCCATCGTTGCTTAATTTAATTGCAAAGGTAGTAACCATTCTTCAGGTATGGAATCTGAGAGTTGGAGTGGTTAAGTTCCTTTTCCAGAGTGTCATTGATGAGCTAATTGATGATGGGCTGCAAATCCAGGTGTATTGACAAGTGGTAAGATTTTCCTCAGGAAGGGGTACTTGAGTGATGCTTTGTTTACTTGAGAACAGTGATTGTGAGGGGATAAAACTAGAAAAAATACTTAGTTTGTGTAGTAAATAATGTGTTAATAAACGAAAACTCAAGTGTACCTACCTGAGAAATGTGTCTTTCTTACTTTTATGTGTGTTGGAGGTGGGTGGTTGAATGTTAGAGCTTTTGCACATTGAATTTCACTTTGTTTGGTGCAATGGTATTTGCTGTTTAACATGACCTGAAGGAAGGCCTGTGCCACAGGGCTGGCTTCCGGTTACTGGAAATGATCTTAGAGCTGGAGGAAAGTGGATGTTAGCTTCCTAGAGCTTCCAGGGCTGTGATTCTGTCACCCTCCACTGGTATGAGCCTCACACGGCTGCTTGTGAGCGGGCAGGTGGTGGTTGTGTCTTTAAAGCCTTTTGTATGGTCACAGGTTCTATGTGCTTCTTGATGTTTGAAGCTGATGATGGGCTGCAAGCATGATGAGATGATAATTGGGGGGTTTGGAACTGAAGTTTATCATGCTCCTTTTGCAAACTCCAGTGCAATGGATTCCTTGAGTTGTAAACATTAGGTCCTCCCCCCATCCCTACATTTGCACAGACTAGGGCATGTGATGGTTGTGATCTTGTGGATATTTCTCCTTCAGCACCATCATTGTGGGCTCAAAAATCTCAAGAATAGCCTAAGAAGATGGCCTTCCTCTAGTATAGAACTCTGCCATTTACCTTAAAAGTACAGTCCAGATGATTTCTGTAGTGTCAAGTATTTGTTCATTTTAAAGATGAACATTTACCAAGGGACAACTAAAATTATAAAATCAAATAATACTGGAAAGATAATGAATTGCATACAAAACAAATTGTGGCTGAGAGAATATAACTATGATACATATAACAGCTTCTAAAATGTTACTAGTATTATTCCTAATACTATGTTATTTAAAAGAAAATGTCACCTAACATCATTTTTATGTATCACAATTATAGCTTTAGATTTATTATCAAATTACTTAGTGGAATAGCACTCTAACAAGTGAAATACCTAGTAGTCATTTGAAGTAAGCAATTCTCTTAAAATTGTATTGATTCTGTTTTCAAATTCATATACTTGAGAGGAGTAAAAATGGTTTTCAGTAGTATTTATTTATTTATTTAGAGACAGGGTCTTGCTTTGTAGTTCAGGCTGGCCCTGAGCTCAGCCTCAAACTCACATCACAGCAATCCTTCTGCCTCTGCCTCCCAAGTGCTGGGATTACTGGCATGAGCCACCATGTCTGGCACTGTGGTATGTGGTACTGACTGCGATTACCCAGGCCCTTGGACTTGCAAGTCAGGCACTGAACCACTGAGCTGAATCTCCGGCCTTCAGCAGTATTTTGTAAGTGAAGTTTTCTCTTTGCCAAATGTAGGTTTAGGCCTGCCATAGATCGTTGGGTTAATAGAAGTCAATTGTACATTAGGGTGTTTCTATTTTTAAAATCATACTCTATAAATTAGGACTACTTGTAGTTTGGAGTATACTTGGTTTTTCTTTTTCACAAATGAAATCAGTGGTAATTTTAAGAAGAACGTGATTTTAATGTGATGAATGAGGATTGAGATTTGTTTATGTAGCTGATGAAATCGCTGTGTTTCTAAGCAGCTGTCCTTCAAAGAATATGAAAGAACTACATATTTTTAATGCCTCCTTTTAAAGCTAGTTAAGTGCCTTGGTGAACAAGATGGGTAAAATGAGTAAGTGCTATTTAGAATTTCCTCAGCAAATACAGTTCATGTCTGTTAAATGTATTTGGTTCCGTGATAGAGAGCCTAGCATTAGCTTCAGGGAATGGATGTGGCTTATTGAAATAAGTTTCTTGCCTTTCTGTAGATTTTGTTTTACCCAAGAGCCCGGAGCTTTGAAATGTCAATAATATGCGAATACAGTACAGAAATTATGATACACATACATTCCTATTGTATAATTTATATTTTGTATGAAATGTATATACCACATAATGTATTTTATGTATAAGCAAAATACATGGATATAAACACAATGTACTTAGTTGTGTTTTCTAGTGAAGAGAGAGAGAAGTGGTTTTAGAAGAATCCATACCCAGGCAGTGTTCACTTACTCAAGTGTAGGAGTCTTACATTGATGGTACTGTTGTCATGGCCAAGATAATGTGTTGATCCTTTTCCACTTGCCCACTGTCTCACCTAGTCTTGGTCCACTTTGCATTTTTTGAGGGGGACATCATGAATATCTATTTTTAAATTGATTTTATTGATAAATTTTATACATATGTTACGATCACCTTCAACACTGAGAAGTTTACCTGTATCTGACACATCCAGGTTCTCATTTTTTCCCCTTTCCCCTGCCCTCCCTACAACCCCCACCTCCTATATACATAATCTTCGTTTGCTTTTTTTTTTTTAAACCATCAAATTTCTTTCCCTTCTTTACTTTGTGCTACACTTCCCTTTGGACTTTTTCTTCCTATTTCACAATACCTATCATACATTTTGGAACTCATTTACATCTTCAGTTTCTCATACTAGAAAAGTGATACAGT
This sequence comes from Petromus typicus, assembly GCA_004026965.1. Taxonomy (NCBI): domain Eukaryota; kingdom Metazoa; phylum Chordata; class Mammalia; order Rodentia; family Petromuridae; genus Petromus; species Petromus typicus. The sequence continues at coordinate 87,868 of PVIR01002735.1, forward strand.
ATTTACATGTGTTATATTTATTTCACTTATATGTCCTCAAGTGTACTGCTTTCTTTTAACAAGAGCTACTTCACCCTCTGATGGAAACTCAGGTCTTTGCTCCCTCCCTCTCCAAGCTATTCAGTAACCTCAGCCCTGACAATTGGAGCAAAAAATCCCCAAAATTTTAAATTGAAAAATAATTTGTGTCTTTTTTTCTTATAATAGGTCCCTTCATCTATCTTTGCTCCTTTTTCTTACTTCACAGGCAAAATGGTTTGTTGTTACTTCTATATTATGTTGTATGTCATTGAATTGTTGAGAGTGATAGTATCTTGAATTAATCAAGGACTAAATTGTTAAGGCTATTTATGTTCTGTGTCAGTGTGGGAGATGCACCATCTACTGTATTTAAGTAGTAAGTGGCTTAAGAGGATACGTTGACATTGTGTTTTAGTACTGGTGTTATTATGGCTACTAACATCTTGTTTGTAGTCTGTTATAAAGTAATTTTAACTCAAAAATAAAATCCACTCTTAAGGAACAATCAAATCTCCTTTCTGCCAGTGTGATTTTCATAGGAAAACCACAGATTCTTAGATAATAACACATAGAATTGGGAGGAAGCTGAATGGATCGTTTGAAATGAGCCGAGCTATCCTCTGTTGCCCTCTACCCCCTCTTTTATTTGTCCTTTGTCTGTATCTAGACAGAATTCATAGTGTTGCCCAGAATGTGGTTTTGCCCATTGGCAAACTGTGGCATGTTATTACTTGATGAATTAGTTTTCATGGAGCATCTATTCAATTACAGGGCTCTGTATTTGGAATATTTGTTCATTAGGAACTGGCATGTTGAATCTGAGCGATGAAAATTCTTTTTACCTATTCTACATTGAGGTGATCTGGTTAAGTCCCTTAACAAGAGGATGAATTGAAATATGTAAATTGAAACGTTGCAAATGTTTAATTATATTTTTAAGAAATTAAAATCTTTAAAATCTTTATTGGTACATTTATGTACACATCATGATTTCACTTAACACTGAGAATTTGTACCAACATATGACACAATTTAAATCTCATTTCCCCCACCTTACAACTCCCCACCCCCTGTGTATGTATGTATGTGTGTTACCATCACTTTATTTTTCACCTTGTTACTTAATCCCTGCACCCTATTTCCTTTTAAATATTTTCTATTTCACAATATCTACTATATATATATATACTAGAACTTACTCACATACTCATTTTCTGATAACCAGAGAAAAGATACTATATTTACACATCTGTGACCTATTTGTTTCACTTAGGAGGATATCCTGAAGGTACATCCATTTGAGTATGAATGACTCAATCTTACCATTTTTTATGGCAGAGTAATACTTCATTCTATAAAAGAACCACATCTTTATCCAGTCTCCAGTTGATGACATTTGAGTTGTTTCCAAGATTTAGCTATCACAAACTCAGTTGCTATGAGCATGGGTGCACATATGTCATTGTGATATGAATATTTTAATTCTGTTGTGTATATACGTAGCAGAGGAGTAACAGGGTCAAATGGGACCTCTAATCCTGGTTTTTAAAGAAATCTCCATGCTGATCTCCACAGGGTTTGTATGAGTCTACACTCTGACCAACAGTGGAGAAAGGTTCCTTTTTCTCCACAGCCTCACCAACATTTGTTTCTGGCTAATTTTGAGATAGCTATTCTTTGTGGAATGAGGTGAAATCTCAGTGTCATTTTCATTTGCATCTGTCGAATGATGAGTGATACTGAGCATTCTTCATATAATTCTTACCTGCTTTTACTTCTTCCTCTGAAAAGTATCTATTCATTTCAGATGGCCATTATTGAAGTGGGTCTTTAAATTGCAGTGGGCTGATTTTTTAAGCTCCTTATTTATTATAGATAGTAGTATTTGAGAAACGGCTATTAAAGATTCTTTCCCATGTTTTTGGTTGCCTTTTTGCAGTGTTGGTGGCTTCCTTTGCTGTGCAAAGCTTTTTAATGAGATCCCATTTGTTGATTTCTTCTGCCAGTTCTTGTGCTATAGAGGTTTTGTTCATGAAATCTTTCCCTAAGCCAATGTCTTCATGAGTTTTACCTATCTTGTTTTGCAGCAGGTTTAGTGTTTCTGTTTTAATATTTAGATCTCTAATCCACTTGATTTTAACTTGGTACATGGTGAAAAAGATAGGTCTAGCTTTAGTCTTTGCCAGGTTAAAGCCCAGTTTTTCCAGCACCATTTGTTTAAAGAGGCTATCTTCCCTCCATGAAACATACTCATCTTCATCAAAGATGAGGTGGCTTAGTGTATCTGGACTTGTTTGTGGACCTTCTAATTTACTGATCCTCAGGTCTGTCACTTGGCCAGTACTATGCAGCTTTTATCACAGTGGCTTTGTATTTAGTTTCAAATTGGGGATCATAATACTCTCCATCATGTCCTTGTTGCTTAGAATTGCCTTTGCTATTCTAGGTCTTTTGTGGTTCTAGATGAATTTTTGGATTGTTTCCTCCAGATCTGTGAAATATACAATTGGGATTTCAATTGGGATTGCATTGCATCTATATACTAGTTGTAGGAGTATATATAGCCATTTGATTTTTGTTCTTCCTACCCAGGAACAAGGGATGTCTTTTCATTTTCTGATAACTTTTTCTCTCTCTTTTTTCAGAGTGCTATGGTTTTTAGAGTAGAAGCCTTTCACCTCCTTAGTTAGATGGATTCCTGGATATTTCATTTTTTGGATGTTATTATGAAAGAGACTGATTTCCCCAATTTCTCTCTGTGGATGTGCTGTTTGTGTATACAAAGGCTATTGAATTTTTGAGCATTGACCTTGTATCTAGCTGTTCTACTAAATTTGACCATTAAGTCTAGCAGTTTTTGGTTGAGTTTTTAGGAGCCTCTAGATAGAGTATCATGTCATCAGCAAATAATAACAGTTTAACTTCTTCCTTTACTATCTTTATTCTTTTTATTTCTTTCTCTTGCCTAAATGCTATAGCTAATGTTTCCAGTATGTATTGAATAGGAATGGTTAGTGTGGACATCTTTGTCATATTCTTGGTCTTAGTGTGTGGAAGTTTTTGACCATTTAGAATGTGATGCTGGCTTTTGGTTTCTAATAAATAGCTTTTGTTAGTTTGGAATAGAGTCCCTCTATTCCAATTTTCTGTAGAGTTTTGATCATGAAAGGGTATTGTATTTTGTCAAACAACTTTTCTGCATCAAGTGAGATGATCATGTGGTTTTTTTCCTTCTGTCTGTTAATAAATTATTTTAATTTATTGATTTATGTATGTTGAACCATCCTTGCATCACTGGGAGAATCTAAGTTGGTCAGGGTGTGTGAACTTTTTGATAATTCTCTGTATTCCGTTTGTCAATGTCTTACTGAGGATTTTTTGCATCAATATTCTTTAGGGAGATTGGCCTGTAGTTCTTTTTTGTTTGGGTCTTTCTCTGCTTTTGGAATCAAAGTAATGGTTGCTTCCAGAAATGAATTTGGGAGGACTGCTTCCCTTTCAGTTTCATTAGTGTTTGAGAAATAGTGTTGTTAACTCTTTTTAAAATGTTTTTTAGAATTCAGTAGTACAGCCATCAGGACCAGGGCTTTTCCTTGTTGGTATGTTTTTTTTTTTTAATTACATTTTTGATTTCAAAAACTGATGTTGGGGTGTTTAACATTTCTGTATCTTCATTCAACTTTGGAAGTTCATATATGTGAAGGAAGCTATCCATTTCTTCTACTTTTTCAATTTTATTGAGTATAAATTTTCAAAGTAGGTGTTTATTATCCTCTCACCTTCATTGGGTCAGTGTTAATTTCCCCCTTTTCAGTCCTAATAGCATGGATTGAGTCTCTTCCTTCCTTTGTTTGATAAGGTTGCCTAAGAGTCTGTCAATTTTGTTTATCCTTTCAAAGAACCCAACTCTGGATCTTTTTTTTTTTTATCATTCTTAGTCTCCATTGCATTTATTTCTGCTCTGATCCTTATAATTTCTTGCCTAGTATGAGCTGTGGGTTTGTGTTGCTCCTCTTTTTCCAGCAGGTTGAAGTTCAGCATTAGATTGTTTATTTGAGCTTGCTTTGTTTTCCAGGTATAGGTGTTCACTGCTGTGAATTTTCCTCATTGCTTTTATTGTGTCCCATGAATTCTTATATGTTGTACTGGAATTATCATTTAATTGTAAAAACTGTTTAATTTCTTTTGTGATCCATTGGTTGGTCAGCAGAGTATTGTTTAATTTCCATATGTTTGGAGGATCCTGCAATTTCTTTTGCTATTCAGCTCTAATTTCAAGGCACCATGGTCTGACAGTATACAGGAGTTAACCTCAATTTGCATTCACTTTAAACCTGTTCTGTGAACTAGCACGTGGTCTACTTTGGAGAATGATCCATGAGCAGCTGAGAAGAATGTAAATCCTGACTTTGTGGGGTGAAACACTCTGTAGGCATCTATTAATTGCATTTCCTGAAGAGTATGGTTGAGCCTTATTGATTTTCTGTCCAGTCGATGTATCTCTTTGTGACAGTGGGGTATTGAAGTCCTCTACTATTACTGTATTGGTGTTTATCTGGCTTTTTTCTATGTCCACTAAGACTGTTTTATATAGGTGGGTGCATTAGAATTTGATGCATAAATATTTCAGATTATTTCTTTCTCAATTTGTTCGTGTAGGAAAAGATAGTGACCTTCTTTGTCTCTATCAGTTTTCTCTTTAAATCTATTTTTTCTTCCAATAAGATATCCACTCCTGCCTTTTTTTTTTTTTTCAGTTTCCTGTTGTGTAGAGAATTGTTTTCAATCCCTTTCAGTCTATGGCTTTCTTTTTCAATTAGCTGTGTTTCTTACATGCAGCAGATTATAGGATCTCACTTCTTGATCTATTCTGCCAGTCTGCATCTCTTCATTGGTGCATTGATTCCATTGACATTAATGATTATGACCGATATAGACAGACTTAGTGCTGTCATGATTCATGTTCTTGACTTTCATTTCTTGCTTTTGCCCTTTTCCCATCAGTTTTTTGTTTGGCCCAGTGGATTGACCATTGGGTCTCATGGGTTTGTAACTTTTCTTATTTTTCCTCCAAGATATTCTTCAGAATTTTTTGGAGTGCAGATTTTGTGTTTGTTTATTTATTTAAGGTTTTTTGAGACAGGGTCTCACTTTGTGGTTCAGGCTGGCCCTGAGCTCAGCCTCAAACTCACATCACAGCCATCCTCCTGCCTCTGCCTCCCGAGTGCTGGGATTACAGGCATGAGCCACCATGCCTGGCACTGTGGTATGTGGTACTGATTGCTGCTGGCATAAGTCTCCACACCCAGTATTGTTATGTGGTTACCGGTGATCGAACCCGGGTCCTTGCGCTTGCAAGACAGGCGCCGGAACCACTGAGCTATATCCCCAGCCCCAGATTCTGTATTTATAAAGTTAGCCATGGAAGTATCTCATTTCCCCCTCTATTTTGAAGGGTAGGGTTTTTTTGTTTGTTTGTTGTTGTTTTTTTTTTTTATTTTTGGAGACAGGGTATTTTTTTAGTTCAGGCCGGCCTTGAGTTCAGCCTTGAACTCAAAGAAATCCTCCTGCCTCTGACTCCACAAAGTGCTGGGATTAAAGGCTTGAGTATGCACGCCCAGCATTGTTGTATATAGTCACCCGGGATGAACCTAGGCCCTTGCACTTGGAAGGTGGGTGCCGGAATCACTGAGATAAATCTCTGGCCACGTTGATGGCTAGTTTTGCAGGATACATCAGTCTGGGATGAAGTTGTTTTCCTCAACGCTTGATACCTGAATTTCTGGCCAACTCAACGGCGCCCTGTTTACCTACAGTGTCCCTGTGCATCAGTGACACTGGCAGGCCCCCCATGCTTATGATTATAAATTGATTTTATTTTTGTTGACTGTTAAATAGATGATAAGTTCAAGGTTAATTCTTTGATCATTAGAGAATATTTCTGGATAGTCTATCAATCTTGCTTATATAGGTGGAAATTATATAGGTGGAAATTAAGGTGTAATATTTTATACAGTTGTTCTTGCATTCAGTAACATTTTGTGGCACTAATTTTTGAAGATTGCAGTAATGTACAGGAATGAAAGTTGATGTATGTGCTTCTGACAAACTCACCATTTTATTTCCTTTTTTAATGTCCTAGAATCTAATTTTAAAAGTATTTTATGCATGCTACAAAAATTGTGTCCATCATAAATGATAGAGGTCAATAACACATAGTAAACCTCTGGCTTTGGAATCCATTTAGTGCCTTTTGGAAAGGGTGGGACGCAGAAGTTGAGGTGTTCTTTTCAGACTGACTGTCTTTTGAGAGATTTTTATTGATTCATCTCTTGACTGTACTCTAGTCAATAAATTAGACTCCTGTTCTTGGTATAGTATTTACAGAAATGCCTAAGAAACCATTCCAAGGAGCTGTCAGTTAAGTATTACTTGGCTACTTTAAGCCAAAGACCCTTGTTATGTGGGGAGACCCCAAGTGGCCCTTCCTAAGCTGTCTTTGGCTGGTAATAGCTGTCTAGCTCTTGTTGATCTGGGGTCCAGCCTACTGAGATCAGTCTGAAAGTGTGATCCAGAGCTGGTGGTCAGCTGATGTGGCTAGGTGGTCATCCGTATAGCATAACATCACAGAATTATCAGCCAGACCTTTTGTGTTGGTTAGTTTTATTATATCTGTGAATGGTCAGATGCCTTTTCAAAATGGTTTCTGGATATTTGGGTCAGATAGTCTAAATACATGGCATATTTACTGTTTAACTACTGGATATCACAGAGTGAAATGGACTACCTATTTATTTTTACAAGTGATGGGAGAGTTTGTAGTTGGCTTTAGTAATTGTGGTATTGAATAACATCCCAAGCAGATGTCAAGATACAAAGTACGACTGGCTTAGTACCAGAGTCTAAGGCATTGGTAGATGGCTTTTCTTTATTTTCAGTAGAAATATTTTCACATCATCCTTTTTGGTTTTGAAAGTGAATATTAAAATAGTGCAATAGGTAGTCAAAATTATTCTTGTTTTAAAAGGGTAAATGCTAAATTTTTAGTGCATTGTGTCTGTGGATGGGTAAGGATTTGCAGCAAACTTCTAGTACATGACATACTCATTTTTATCTTAATGTTTCTAAATTGTGTGATAACGAATTTTCTCAAACCCCTATCGTCCTAGCATATTCTGTTTAGGGCATCCATGAGCACAGACTTCTTCTCTGCAGTCTTGTACCCTGCACCTATTTTACAAATTACCAAAAACAAACACTAAAAACCTAAGAACAGAGAGCTTTATGAATTACCACAAATAGTTGCTTGATTATCTCTGATACAAGCTGGAAAGGAAGATGTAATACTGCTCAGATGGTCACTGCTTGGTCTGTTTACTTTTCTTTAACCTGGCAGTTCCCCTCATAAAATAGTAGACCAGAGAACAGAATTGAATATTTCCTATTTTGAACTCTTTTTATTAGAGTTTTACCTTTAATTATTTTCCTTGGGAAGTGTCAAATGGATTAAAAGTATACAAAAAATACAGATGGAGAAAGATGCCTTTAAAAGATTAGAACAAGGACCAAGGAACAAATCAAGAGTTCCAGAGTGAACTTTAACTTTCAAAGGTCTTAGGAACTTATACATGTGTATTTATATTTTGTGTTGGTAGATGAGGAAATCTGAATCTAGGAAAAGTGACTTGTCCAAAGTTTCATATAGTTATTGGTTGATAAAGTCTAAAGTTATTTTTAATATTAAAAATAGCAAAACTTGTTATCACTGAGCTGCTATAAACAGGGGTGCACATATATCACTGTGATATGGTAATTCTTTAAATTCTTTAGTATATATCCCTAGCAGGGGAATCACAGGGTCAATTGGGACCTCTAATCCTGTTTTTTGAGGACTCTCCACACTGATCTCTCTAGTGGTTGTTTGTACCAGTCTACATTCCCACCAGCAGTGGAGAAGGGTTTCCCTTCCTTTGTTGCTGCAGCTTTGCCAACATTTGTTGCTGGCTAATTTCAAAATGGGCATTCTTTGTGGAGTGAGATGGGATCTCAGAGTTGTTTTCATCTGCATCTCTTGAATGACCAGTGATGTTTAGCATTTCTTCATATGCTTCTTGGCTACTTTTACTTCCTCTGAAAAGTATCTGTTCATTTCAGATGGCCATTTTTTAATTGAGTCTTTCAATGTGGGGGAGGTTTTTTTTTTTTTAAAGCTCTGTATATATTCCAAATAGCCCTTTATCTGTAGAGCAGCTGGTAAAAATTTCTTTCCCATATTGTGAGTTAGCCTTTTGCTCTGCTGGTCATTTGTTTTGCTGTCTGATAGCTAAATCTTGGAGACATCTCAATTGTCTATCAACTCGAGACTGGGTAAGGAAGATGTGGTTTTTCTAGAAAATGGAGCATTACTCTACTAGAAAGAATGGCAGGTTTGAGTCGTACTCAAATGGACATACCTTCAGGACATACTCATAAGTGAAATAAATAGGTCATAGATAAGTAAATGCCATATCTTTACTGTGATATGAGAAAATGAAAATGTAGATGAGCTCTAGAAGATACATTAGATAATGTAAAATAGAAACTATTCAAAGGGAAATCTGAGTAATTGGGGGGCAGAACTTGTGGCAGTAACAAAATTAGGGAAACAAAGCTTATGTACACAGGAGTTAGGGGTTGTAGGGTAGGTAAGGGAATGGGAAAAATGAGAATCAAGTCATGTCATATACTGGTACAAATTGTCAGTGTTAAGTATGATCATGATATGTATATAAAATGTACCCATTTCACAATGAAATTAATTTAAAAATAGCAAAAATTACTGTAGACAGGGTAGCAAGCTCTTTTTGAGCAGTCAAGAGATAAGAAATTTTAATTTAATATAGACTTTTAAAACTTAAAATTTAAGTTCAGTGAAGTGTATAGTCATTTTGGGGACTAGATACATGTATAGAAAATGCTTGTTTTTTCTAGGTCCTTTCACCCCCACCTTCCTCCATCTCTAAATTTCCTTTGCTCATTTTTGTTCAATATTATTATGTTTGGGTTACATTTTTATATTGATATTAATATATTCATTACATTTTTATGGCACATGATGTTTAAATTCATTGTGGGTGTTATATGCCTGTACATGTTACATTTTAAATCTTCCCCTTTCTCTTCCCCTCTGCCTTGCCTTGTGTCTCCTGGACCCCTTCCCATTTCTGAGACATCTATACTCAAGTTTTTTTCTATCCATCCTTTATTTTGCTCTTTGTTTTTAACATAATTTTTGATGATAAATACTTAATGCTAAAATAGTGTTTTGAATATTATATGGAAGAGATCTGTAATATAGGGGAGGGTTGTTATGATCGTATCCTGAGATTTGGGAGGCAAATGGTTTGGCACTCTGTGTGCATCTCTTGTTTTAGTGAAGTGCTACATTTCTGAGAAGGAAAAGGTTGACTATAAAATATCGATAATTCAGACTACTTGATCCCCTGATGATCCAGTATGGAAAACCATGATGGGGACCGTGACACTGACCACTAACCAGACTGTGTTCATTGAGGTATAGCTCTCTCCATTTGACTTGTAGCTCTCCAATTTGTCCAGGTTCTTAGAGCCTTGAGGTTTACATCAGATCTCTAATATATTTACAGTTGACTTTGCATGCAATGATTTGATTTTGTTTTGAATTGGTTAATGAAATGCTGCCCAGAGTATTGACTGGCATTTGTAAGCAGGTAATGTAGGAAATGTGACAAAATCATCTACTGGTCAGGATGATCGGGACATTTGAGTGACTGAGATCTCTAAGAGTGTCAGCATCAGCATACCTTTTTTCAATTATTTTCTTTTTTTTTTTTTTAGGTTTTTGGAGACAGGGTCTCGCTTTGTGGTTCAGGCTGGCCCTGAGCTCAGCCTCAAACTCACATCACAATCCTCCTGCCTCTGCCTCCTGAGTGCTGGGATTACAGGCGTGAGCCACCACACCCAGCACTGTGATATGTGGTACTGGTTGCTGGTGGGTGTGGGTCTCCACACCCAGTATTGTTATGTGGTTACTGGGGAATCGAACCCGGGTCCTTGCGCTTGCGAGACAGGCGCTGGAACCACTGAGCTAACTCCTCGGCCCTCAATTATTTTCTTTCATGTAGACTTCTACTATGGTCTGTGTAAGAGGTAGCAGATTTTCTTATAAAATTATGTATTTATAAACTTTAAAATACAACACAAGAAATAGGGGGAGACTTTCCCTTTTTTCTAGATACATATGTGTTTGTTGATAT